>CM067380.1:88003146-88135646 GCA_034510155.1 Eucriotettix oculatus | reverse complement strand
TAGCAAATGGAAACGGCACCGAAGACAGGAACGTAAGATTCAGAACAAGAAAGAATTTTTCAAAATTTAACCCCCTTAATGGTTGAATGGAAGGTTTAAAACATGAAGGTGCACTTTAAAAAAGGCGGAAGAATGGCTTTTATAAATGTTTTGGTTGGTAGGAAATTTTTTATAAGGCGTTGAAATGCATATTTTTTGGCCTAAACAACTTTTCTAAAGAGAATCCGATGTCAGCGGTGCGGAGTATCTTTCCTACTCGTACTTCAGCTATCATAAATATACGAGAATAAATGGCGAACAAATTAATGTAATTTATGAATATAATAGTAGCGTTATATTTGACGGTCCATTGCAGAATTGAACAAGTTATCTGCAGTTGTTCTCCCATTAAAAGTAGACTTTGGCAGTCAACTAAAAGAGTAAAACTAATGTTACTAAAATCACTGTAAAAGGTATTTGGATAATTTTATTTTCTTCATAACTCTTATTTTCCTACTTTCAAATCTTATTTGTTGCAGTAATCCTTCTTGTTAATGATGGCAAGTGTCGCAATTTATTTTCCAGGATAATTATATCATTATATAATTGTTTACAATTTTGTTGAGAAGTGCGTATCCCAGTCACAGTTAACTGCAAAATACAATTAAAGAATCAAATCATTGTGGATGATTCGGACACCCATTCTTTGGAGTTCCGTTAAATACAGTTTTTTCCATATCAATCAGGCTGCGTTGGTAATCGTTTCACAACAAACTGAATGAATATGCTCGTCTAAAATATAAATTAATTTTCTAAGTTCATGAAAAGGCACTCGCTCGACATAATTACAAGTTTCGTAACCTTAGAATATTTATTATATTACGAATAATTTATTATTAAAAATGAGGAGTGAAAAATATTGTTACTATAAACTTTCTGAAAATCATTTTTACGATGCAATTTTGCGATATATTTAGTTGTTTCATATGTTATTTAGGCTTTTTAGTTTCCGACGTTAATTAGTAGGGTTTCTGTACGAACTCTTGGAATCAACTAAAAAAACATTTCCCACTTTTTTAAACTTTCTTTCTTGATCTCGTGCAAAGTATATATTTTTGTATTTAATTTCTGTACTTTGTCCCCGAGGGGTTTTCTCGGTCTCCCTTAACAATAGTTTTAAAAAATTATTAATCCATCTATATACACTTTAAAATAATTCTTATAAAAGAAATTACAATTCCACAAGAATCCGGTAAATGTATGTGAAACATTTCCGACGTGAAACATAGCTGGAATTTAAGGAATAAGACAAAGTTCTACAGAATATCTACTATTATATATCTGTATAATCACGTCATCAATATATTCCACTGTTTTTATAATACATATATAGAGGTATCATAATTTTTTCTCTTACCAAAATATTAACCGTACGTGGTAAAGGACTTTGACATTAAAAAATAAGTTCTAGCCGTTATACGGATAATAACTGAAACAATAAATAATTAAACGAGGAAATGAATTTTTACATCAAATAGTCGGTACATAAAAAGAATGTACGGCTTATAAAATAAAAGTATTAATTTGTCACTACTTTTTTGTATTAACCGTATCACTCCACTCTTTATAGCGTTATACCTTTCTTGGTAATAAAGGCTTTAACAGCTTTCGTGAATTGTATCTAGTAAATTCAAGATTACTAGTTACTTCATTCAGGAAATTGTGCACGGTGTGCGACTTGCCAGAATCTTTTTGCAGTTCTTATAAGGTTTACAAAATCACCAGCGACATAGATTGGACCAGATTTTCAAGCTTTGTCAATCTACGTTTGAATATTAGAATATGCACTGTCACTTTTGAAGCAAAATCGATATGCATACTCTCAAAATGTTGAACTACTGACGATGTGACAAACTTTTTCTCGAACACTGGAATTCATTTCTCTAACGCTATTATGACTGCCCTCTAGTTTGGTGCCCGGCCTTATCCGGTAATTCGTTTATATTAGCCCGCTGCAGTATTTAACTCGATAGTAATCTCTTTCTGAGCACGTGTTTAAACCATCAGATAGATCGTCCGATTATTTCGTCGAAATCTCACAAATGACCACGGTAAATAAAATGTTTTATTTAGAAGGTTAGAAGGAATGCCGCCGAATGAACACGCGTATGCCACAAATCTAATTCATTATTTCGATTACGCTTAATTTGTTCAATGTCTAATATATCGATAAATAATTCACTCTTTATACACGGATTATATCACTACTCGGAAATCCGAAATCGAAATGCCACAACAATGCCAAGCTATGACGCAACAAACTTGCACATGCGTAAGTCAAACGCTCAGGCTGAAACTTTGGGATTATGTTTTCTTATGTTAGAATCAAAAATATAAATTTAAAAAATTTGGCGGGAAACCAATAAATGTGCATCACGACAAAAGCGCCACCTACAGAGTCCAACTATAGCTACGAACGCCATAAAAAAATAAAAAACTGTCGGTCTTTCCGGTTGAAGAAGAACTACGAACACGCCAGACTCCTAATCGTATCTTAATAAAAATAAAATTGACTGGGAACTGTTTTATTTTCTTAGCTTGTTATTTCATACTTCACTAGTGAGGTCGGCTGGCAGAGGGTTAGGGCCTCTCTTCAGTCAAATGATTTCTACTTAATTATTTTCTTCTATTAATTTATTGTTGGATGTATTATTTGCTGTTTCCGTGAGCGGCCCAAAGTGGCGCAGATTTTTGCAGATTTTTCAAATACGTAAAATATCAAGTTACTTCAATTAAGCGTTCATTAAATTTACAAGTTATTTCGCGCTAAATAGCCCAAACGGATCAATTACCACATCCGTATCAATGACATTAATTGTTAATGTGAAAAGAGCTCAAATATAGTACATGTGTGCATATATTCCACATACGAATCTAAACCCGTGGTACAATTTGAACTAAACTTCACACACACGCTCTTTGCGACTCCGAAATCAGCACAGGGGGCGGAAATTTTTTAAACATGAAAAATTGGCCAATATTCATGTAGCGTAAATACTTTTCGCGGTCAGTTACTTTTACCGTGTTTCCCGCGACACTATTTTTATCCGTCCTACACTAATTATGCATAAAACAGGATAGATTGTGCCCTTACGTAGCCTGCGTGTATGCGTGCGGCGACCGGGCATTGCCGGGCACCCAGATAGTTTTAGACATTTACCTGAAATAGCCATTTTTTTAGTCTTGCCGGTTTTCTTCTAAACGGAAAGGGAAGAATTTTTTCTAATGCTTATCAACTCCGTGTGACACGCAAGGCATTCAAATGTATAAGATTGCAACATTTTGCGAGAACGAAGCTAATTTCGTACTTCAATGGAATTCAGACAAAAAGAAATCTCCTATAAATGTCTCAAAATTCCGGCCGCGGTTTATATACTCCTGAACACGGTAATTCATATTCGTAGAACGATAGTCAATGTCATATTACTGGAAACAGTGTAATTATATCGTTTAATACAATATGTTGAGCGATTATTAATTTTTCACAAGTAATTAAAATTCGCAGAATGAATGACAGTGTCGAAAGCTTTCCTTGTTGGTGAAATACTGGAGGCAGTGCGTGCTGGATATATTATTGTAAGGAGGGGAATAGTAATGAAGATGTGTCTAGTTGCAGGTGGGAAACCGTAATGCACGTGTTCATCCGCGACTCACTTCCCTGGACCTGGGAAGTCTTCAAACTCGAGACCTGGGTCAAGCCTTCAGAACGAACGACGCCGCGTAAATCAGATAAGTGTTTTATGATAAAATTAGGTTAAATTGTTAATTTGCGAGTGAGGGTAGAGGTGGCGCGGCTGCTGTTGGCCTCCGCGCGCGCAGTTGAGCGGAGACTGCTCTGAGGAAAGGTGCTCTGTCTGTCCGTCCGTCCGTCTGTCTGTCCGTCTGTCTGTCTGGTCTCTCTGATCGGCTGCTTCCTCAATCTACATGCGGCTCCTCGTGCCTTCATTCCGTAAGTACCCGCCAAAACTGACGCACATGCGTGTACGCTTTCCTCCGTTTACATTGCCGGGAAACCAGGAGAAAAGTTCGACGAAAAACTCGGAAACTGAGAAACGTGACCCCCCCGAGAACTTTTGAGTGTGAGGTGCGTTACGATATTTGGAACGAGATTCGTCGCGGACGAAAGCTGATGTCGGTCCTCACTTTCGCCAACTATTATTGTACCCGACTTTTATGATAACGCCCTCAACTTCAGCATCTGTAAAAGTTACAAGACACGACTCGGCGACTTCGAATTTTTTTTTTAATTTTAATGTTGATCCACGTGGTCGCTACATTTTCTGTTGACAATCTCGTAGAGTTGTTGTGACTGTTATTTGCGCACGCCGTTTCCCTCCGGGAGGAATTGCGCCTCATGCGGCCCCCTACCCCCTCCCCCACCCCCTCTCTCTCACGACGGTGACTGTTGGTGATTTGGAGAGGATTCTGCAGATGCCGTTTCCTGTGCGGAAGCCTTAGTGCTAGTTTAGAGTCTCTGGTCGCTGGTGTGTCGGTGTGGGAACCGTGCGAGACGCGAAGGCAGAATTGATCCGCGTGGGTGGCGTCGCATTGTATCACTTTGCCACTGAAATTCGGAACCCTCGTCCCCCCCCCCCGCCCCCTAGTCGTGCCTGTCAGACAATTTCCCTGAGGATTGACAAGTCGTAGAGAAAGAAAAATCTCGAAACCTTTTAAGGTACCGACTGAATACTCCCGATTATTTAATAAGCCTGAGTAAATACGGAATTATATCAGTCGGTTTCGTAATGAAGCATAAACGACGACATGAATGTCGGCAAGAACTAGTTGACCACTCTAAATCATCTTACGAATAGATAAGCGTGTGCACTGAGATAGGCTCGCTACTTCTCCATTACATATCAAATATTTAATATTAATTACAATGATAAAAAAATCAGTGAATGACGCCCAATCAGTGTGTAAATAAACCTCTGATTTAAACCAAAATTCGTTTTAAAAACAATTTCACTCTGCTTTCTTTACTCGCCGCTAATAAATTTAAGGTGTGTGGTCGTGCACGTCTAATTATTTGGTTTTGTTTAGAAGCATGTTAAAAGACAGAGTTTTCCTTTTGAAAAGCACGCCATAAATTGTTGCGCCCTTGCAAGAAATTAAATCGATTTGAGAATTTCAGTGGCCAGACAATTTTCATTCAGGAAGCCCGGCCCCAAAGCAAAGCTGATAGTCTAGACTACAGAATATAGACTATAGACTATCTCCTTACGTGACTGAAAACATGCTACACAAACGCTGTGATTACTATTCACAGAACTCGACTGGTTTTTTTCATTTTTAGCGTCATTTATAACTCGTTCTTCTTGTGCATTTTTAAAATTCTTTGTTAGCTTTTAAACGGATGTGATTGAAAAATGTTTAGTGAAAAAGAGGAAGCTGTCGAGGGGTTAACACGCTGTAAGTAGCAGGCTTCCTCAACGATGGATCAGCCGAACTGGAAAATATGATTCTTACATCACTAGCCTCAAAGGTCACCGGACCTCGCTGCACGTGATCTTGTCTTCTCGGAGTTTATAAAATTATAATCTGGAAGTTGAAAACCTTATCAGTCCAAAAACGTATTGCTAATCCAAATTTTTCAAGATTAGCTTTTCTACCATCTTTATTCTAAAAATACCTGTTGCAATTCAAGTAACACCAATCAGTGACACAGTATAACATTCATACTATAAACAATGCGCCATAAATACCAGCCAGTGAATTAAAATCTATATATATGTGATGGTTTTTAAATTTTTGATTTTAATTTGCTATCTGATATTTATGACGCATTGTTTATAGTCTGAATGTTGTGCTGTCTCATTGATTGGTATTTTTAGAATGATAATGACTGAAAATTTGAAAGCTCTCGTCTAATAAAATGGATAAGCAATAAAGCGATAATTTCTTTTTAACTTCCTGATTGAAACTTTCATAAACTCCGATATGACGAATGACAATTAGTGATATTAGGTTACTTTGGAAGGCAGTGATGTAAGGCTGAATCATGTTTCCCGTTGCGGCTGATTCATCGTTGACGAAGCCTATCTATCATTGCGTCACGTGAACCTCCAGTTTCGTCTTTTCAACTGAACATTTTTCACCACATCGGTTTGGAAGCTAAATAGTGATAAAATCGGGAAATTATTTTGTAAAAGAAGCCCCTATAAGAGTAGCGAACTACTAAGCATCAATTCATCAGTCTAATTCACCACTCACAATAAAAGTTTAAATTTCTGGGTTTCCGCTTCAAGCAACAATGGTTGAAGTGCAGAATTGCATATAACAGCAGCCGTGCAAGAAGTAACTAAGGCATGTCCACTTGTTTTTGGAATGAATCTTAACACCGCATAGTCATTTTCGAGCACCTTACACGTGATATCTAAAAAGAGTTGAATATTTTCCTGTATTACGATAATGTTAAACCCATAAATTCATTATTTTTCAAAAAGTATAAATGTCAAATCTGTTGATGGATTTTGTATTCTCGCTTACCGTATTTATGGTGAAGTAAGTGATTTTTTTTCATTTATTTCATATACAAACTTATCTTGCGATTATTAGTTTGGTACAATAATTGTTCCAGATTAAAATAATGTATTTACAAAATTATAATAATGTATATACAAAATTATAATTCACACGTAAACATGAAGATCCGTTGATTAGCCTACTTAAGTAGATTGGTTAGGTTGTTTAATTAATTTATTTTTTCCCGTGTGTATCTGAGAGGCATACGATGCGGGTGGGTGAGGTTTTACACGCGGTGTATTGATTATTGGAGAATATATGAGGATGTGGTCTGCGGGCATTATGGTAAGGTGGGTTCAGGGGGAAGGATGAGGTAGATTGGGAGTAAGAGTCGAGGTGGGGGAGGATTGTCGTGGAGTTGTTGCATCGTGGGGTTCGGGTGGTTGAGAGCGCTTTTAATTAGGGAGGTTATGGATTTGGTGATTACAGAGTTTACTTTGGGAAGTTCGACGTTATGGTGGATGACAGAATTTCTAGGGTATCAGGCAGAGTTTGTAAAGGTGCGCAAGCTTATGTTTTTTTTTAATTTTGGCGGTTTGACGGGGCATAGGACCAAATGGGTTGTATTATGGGGAGGCATAGAGGCGTTTTGTGCTGATGGTAAAGACAGGTGAATTGTAAGTTTTCGTTAATAGCGTCTTCAGAGAAAAGAAAACAAACAATCGCAGTCCGGGTATTAAAATCGTTTCAGGTTGTGTTGGAACGTACGAAATTTTGTGTCGCGATGTCGTTTTGCTATTTCTAGGGCTGTTTATAACGAAGAAACTATGTTTCTGTTCGGTCTGATCGTTTTCCTGTGGAAAGCGAAACGTCTATTACTGTTCTCCTAATACAAGAAACGTAGTGTAATCTATGATCACTCCAGTCTAAAGAATTCACTGACCAAAGTATTATTTATCTAGATAGAAACTAGCGAAATCTGTAATTCCATGAACATACTTTCTACTTTTACCTCTGTTCCCTTAATTTTGTTTCTCTGAATAAATTTGGATCGAAGGTAAATACCTTATTAAATATGAGAGATGTGATAGGAATGACTTCTTGAGAACAGCGATAGTCACTGAAGCCGTTGGAAGAGTGAAGCCCTTGAAATTGGAATTGACAGGCTATTTTGCGAGAAGATTAGTGATGGGCGGACAGTCAGTGATAACCAACCAGCTGATGCTACTCGAAGCAAAGTCAAAATTCAGCACCTCGGCTTGTCACATGAATTACGATATAGCAGGTTCCGTAAAGAAATCGCGTTGCTTAGTTTTATATGGCGTCGTCCAGTATTTCGCTCCACGTCGCGACATTATGGAGCGTTTGCAAATAAAATTGTTCGCCAGGAAGCGTATTGTTCTCAGATTCGTTGCTCAAGCGCACGGCTCGTCTGGTTTAAATAATCCGATAGTGAAATAAGGTGCGTCGAACGACGAAAATCGCACAGTCCAGTGATATTTTGAACGGATCTTCTAATTTCGCTGCCTGAAATGTGAAATTAATTTACGTAGTTACGCGAAATTTTTCAATAGAGAAGTACGAAGTTAGGAGGTTTCGTTAGTAGGGTCCCTATAGGAAAAATCATGCAATCGTTGGGAGGATTTGAAATGGGCAGCTAAATTTGTACGAGTAGGACTTGGTCATGGGCACGAAATAATAGAGCAATTATGGTGGGAATTATTATCGCAAAGGAGGGAGAGCAAGGCTGCGCTTGCCATCCGATGCTTATACAGGGCGAAGGCCGTCCGATGATTTAGATCTATTTATTTTCCCCATTAATCCTCAAAGGAGGAAATGGAATACGTCAATAAGTACAAAATTATAAATGCAGATTAACCTAATATTATTCTCTATATCCTAATAAATTTATATAGTTGCTACATGTGGACCCGGCATTGCTCGAGTATTTATTTATATTATCCCCGTACATCATTGAATTCTTTGTCAACACGATTGAAAATTACACAATATAGACCTCAAATATATTCAAAGTATCTCGAGAGGTAAATATACTCCCGATACAATAGCGTGACTAAAAATATTTCAAGTGCTCTACGATAGTAAAAATTCTACCACACTTGAGGGATAGTTTTTCACAAAAATAGCATAAAGTAACACACGAATCGCATTACACCGGTTGCGACACCAAACTCGATAGTTTCCTTGTTGTCTTCATATGATTCAATTCCACACCCGAACCCGCACATGTTGGAACGGGTTGACATTATACACAAATACATCGTCGGGGAAACACTATAAAAGTAATTCTCCTCATGAATTCTTTTAAGACTCAAATATGAAACTTTATTTTCATATAAAATTCCGTAATTCCACCCCCACTCCCTCTAGGGGCGGTATTCGTGTCTTAGCTCCAAAGTCTTTAGTTTTGGGTCTCCAGGAATAAATCAATGTTCTGTCCTTTAAATATATTGCGCAGAAGTGTTTTACCCCGTCCCCCCCTGTAAGGGAATAAATTGCAATTTAATTCGCATTATAAATGTCAGAATCAAACTGAAAGACTCGCATAGCACGGATTTCGATACCAACTTGTCTTTATTTTCATATGACGCCCTCCCCTCCCCCCCCACTATACCGCTATGGGATGAGATTATACGCAAAAGAATTCGCCGAAAACGATATCAAATTAATTGACTCGGAAAGTATATATTAGAAGGGATAACGGCAGTTTATAGGTTTTTAAATATAACCTCCCGTGCACCCCCGCTCCCAAGTGGCGGTAGCCATGTTTAGTTTGCTTCGCCAAGAACACCTGTTCTTAATTTGGTCAAAATTGTTCCATGTATTAAAGATTGTATATTGCAGACTGTTTGACCTCCTTCAAACCCTTTTTAGGGGATGAGCTATAACTTGAATTGCATTTTGATGTCAGAATTAAACTCATTGTCTCACATCACACCGGTTTAGAGCCCAATCTTGATTGTTTTCTAGTTATGATTTGCTCCTTCACCTCCACTCCTAAGAATACTTCCCTTCGGTTATGGATGGGGTTAAAATTATAAGCTAGCAGTGTTGTAGGAAACACTATGAAATTAATTGATCCAATAATGCATTTATGTGATATCAGCCGTTTTTGTTTATTTCAAGTTTTCCACCTCAGCCACCCCCGGCCAGCTGGCCGTCACTCTGAATGTTTTCCTAATCTTCTGATAAAGGGGGCGGTGCCTCCGAAAATTCAACAATCCGAAACCTTGCATGGTGCCTGCTATCTGTGGAATTCAGATAAACCACCAGTTTTCTGTCTCTCCTGTCATCATATATTTATTTGATTTATTTTATGAAGTACGTTGCTGCACTCTATTCTCTTTTCAACCCCATTTCCCTTAGTGGTTAGTTAGTTTATAATTTTCGTGTCAGTTAGGGACAAAAGATTTCCGTGACAACGTATCTGTCCCTGATATGGCCACCCTGCTGGAATTTCTGCGAGGAAGAATCTGAAAGATTTGTTTTTAGTTTCTTTTAAGTCTCATCAATAGCTAAGTTCATTAGCTACTTCTTTACCATTTTGAGGATCTTATCTTCATTGTAAGGGTTACTCGTTTTGGTAACAGAAAGACGCACACAAGCACACCAAGCCCTTGACAGGATTCTAACCTGGGACCTCTGGGGAACTAGACAGTGACGCTAGTCACTAGACCACAGAGGCTGGCTAAGATATTTATATTTGTGACCAATAATTATTCAAATAATTTTTTTATTGTAATGTCTATTATGTAAAAACTTTTTTTGCTATGGACAAGCCCTTCTCGTACCTTCTTTTGAATAAAATATCTAGTAGGCTACCATGTTTATATCAAAATTATGTAATTTTAGCAGAACTTCAGTATGAAACTTTAAAACAGTCACGATTTGAATAAAGTGGAACAAGGGAAGCCATGTGCTTACGCTACTTTGCAGACCAAGATGTTTTTTGTAAGCAGTAAAATTATTTTTATGGGGATTGATTGATTTATTTTCATGGCAATGCTTAAGATTTATAAAATTCAGGAATACGGAAAATGAAATATGATAGTTATGTACTAAATAAAGAGGTCAAAAAATACAAATAAACATATCGCTCCATAACCCCAACTAAAATATGTCCTACTGTTCTCTAAACCTTCCACTTCACTTCATACCTGAAATATTATATTTAATACATAAAAGGCCATGCCCCTTTTAAAATCACTTTTTTCCCTTCACTCAATTTTCTTAATGCTAGCCCTATTATAGCTCATCTTTTCTTGAATCGTTTCACACTGGTTGGGCAGACCTGTAGCTAGCATGTTAGCAAGCACATTATCCCAGTTAAGAATTTGTAGCGCAGTAGGACCCCTCCCAAATTTTATTAGAATTTTTCGGATTTTTAAGGGTTATAAAAATTCAGCAAGAGCGTGCTAACTGGTGACAGGCGGGTGAAAGTGGTTTTTCCCGGCGCCAGGCTTGCGATCGGGAGACATGCCTGTCTGCCCATTTATAATGTTAATCTTGTTTTTGCATTCACCCTTCAAAATTTCCGAAGGACACTGTTCCCTGTATCATGGAAAATTTCCTGCGCCGGACGAAGTACTCATATGGATTGGCGGAACAAATATCACGTGCGATAGAGTTTTCCTTTGGATAAGGGATATATACAATTAGCTGCGAGGTGACGAGCCGAAAAATATTCAGTGTGGTGCAAGACGTTGAGCAGGCGAGGAGGTGGAGATGGAGAGTTGATCAGGAAGTGGAAGGGAGGAGAAAGCTAGAGTCCAACTGATTTTGAAATGGAGGAGTAAGCTGGAGTGTGAAACAAGAGTCGTGAATTGTTGCTCTTTAGTGAGAAAGTGTTAAGAACAAGGAAGGCTAGAAGGAAGGAGGAAGAAAAAGTTTTTCTCAATCAATGGCAGCACCAGGTTCAAACCACTTTCCACTGGCAGAGGGAAAATCTACAATTCAACCTGAAGAAAGAAGGAAGTTCCGGTCGCCTAGTAGCATGCCTCGAGACGCGAATGAAAACAAAACAGGCTCACTAGAGAACGAAATCTGCTGCACGCGGTCACCCCCATATCATTTACAAATTATTCTATTTAGAAATATTAATTTTCGTATATCAGGTCCCATTTTTCCTTTGTCTAATCTTACACGAGTGATTTCTTTTAGAAAAATGAGGTAAAAGAAAACCGTTCATATTTCTCCATGCCCGATCGTTGCTGTGTGCTCTCAATTATGCAGAATTCTAGCCCATTTCCTTCTATGTGACAGTCTCGACCTCATTACCTGCAAGATAATTTCAATGCCTTTTTTTCTGAATTTTCGTCCTGTGCCTAGATGTAATCATTCCTATAGGGGTCCGAACATACTCTAGAATAGGTCGCACTTAAGTTCTATACCCAACGGCCTTAGCCATATGGAACTTTTATTTGAAACCCTTCGTACGACATTTAGCGCTTTCCATTCCTTATAATAATTTAATAATATTAAGACAGTTCATTATACTACCCATAATTCAAGAAAAAGTTTTCCATTTTTCTCAAATCTTAGCATAGCCACATCACGGTTTTGAAACAAAGGTTTACAGCTTGTAATCCACGGAAACTTATCCTCACGGTTCGCTTCTAGTACTTGGAATATTTGCAACGCGTGACTGGGGCAGCCTCTGGTTGCTAATCCGTAACACATGGCCGATTGAAAATTGCATGCTAGAATGGTTGACTAATATTCTTAGCGTACAGCTGATTGAGCTGAGTTTTGCCGAAAGTTTAATGAAATGTTTGTCTCATTTAAATTTATCATCCATCGCCAAGCCTAGAATGAATTTTCAGAAATTTGTAGGAACAGAGTTTGTAGAAACAGACAAATTTAACATTGTAGTTTTCTCTAGATTGAGAGACATTCCATTTGCGGAAAACAAAAATTTTGGTGCTTCATGGTGATATCCATTTTCGCCTTTTCGGAGTCTATGTCAGTAATGGTCGAATTTGTATCTGCGCAATGAACTGGATTAAGGGGATGTAAATAACCGGTTATAGTTTCCGGTTTTGACAAATGCATCGTGACTTTTTACCTTCCATTTTCCAGGTATGATCGCATTAAAGAGAGATTAATTCCTGTAATTCCATTCTACGTTTTTAAAGTAAGATATCATAACGTACTAAATCAAATCCTTTACTGTCGTCGTCAAAATAGTAGAGCCTTGAGTTTTAAGCATCACAGTACCCATTTGCAAAAGGTCTCATATGCAAATGGAAAAATTTTAAAGCATTTTATACGCCTTTTTTGGCGACAAAGCTGAAAAAGTCGTTTTTTATGTCTTCATTTTACATAGTTCGACTTTGACAACCGATAGATGTCCAACTATTGCTTCAAACAGTCTGGAAATTTAAATGAAGTCAGTGCAAACCCTTCCAAACTTGTCCGCAAACCATCAGTGATTCTCAAGGTTTTAAAAATTAATTAAATTTTGGACCTCTACTAACTCTTGAACAGCGCATCGCAGAAGAGCTTTTATTGTAGTGATTGAAAGTCATAATTATAAAATGCCAACTTAATTGATGTAGCAACGATTTTTAAAAAGATTAGGAAGAAGGGAAATGATTATTGAAGCGTGAGGGTAAAGTAGGGTAGCACCCTTGCCCGCTGGCCTGCCCCCGACCGTTCTCCGCCGCTCTTCCTGGTTGTTAAAATGTACGGAATAAAGAACAGATGTCGGCAAAATAGCAACAACCAACTAATTTACTTCAGAGTAATAAAACCTTTTTGCACAGTCTCCGCTGCTATTTCTTCAACTAGAAAGCTCGCAAATTATATTTTCAATGATTAACGTTATACTGGAGTATTTTTAATTTTGGGTAACAGACTACATTAGGGTGTTCCTGAAACAGGGAACTCCCCTTTAAAAGCATAGGAAGGGAATTGTAAAGGGGGGATATGGTGGGTAAAACAAGGTAGCAAAGGGTTGACTAGGGTCCCCGGGCTATGTTTTAAGGATCCTCCCCGGTGTTGCACCTATAAGAGATGCAGAGAAAAATCCTAGAAACCCTGCACCACGTAGGTCGGGCTATTGGGTACAATCCTTACGCCCTTCCGAATGATAGGAGACGAGCTTGCTGTGGGGTCGCAGCATTCCCTTCTCCGTCTCCTCACCTATTTTAGGACGCAGTTGGCCGACTGATCCAACGGGGTCAGGGGACAACTTTTCCCGTATGCCCAAGGTCTTCGACCCTTGTACATACTCCTAAAATAGATGAAGGTGCCTCCGCATTTGAGAACCTTCAAAAACGCAGAGTACGAGACATTCATTTCCAAAGCAGTCAGTGAGCCCCGCAGTCACTATGGGGAGAAATACCTGCGAGAGTAATCTCCCAAAGGCAGTTATTCTAATCGTTGTGGACTCTTATTATTAACATTAGAAATAAATTGAAATGCTAACTAACTTGCAGGAGTGTTCAGGAGAATTAATTTTGGTAAAAGTAGCAATTGTAGAGGTTTTCTTTGGAAAATGAAATTAATAATAAACAACGATTATAAGAATTAAAGTGCAATGATGAACCGTAATTAATTAAAAACATACCAGGGGTATAAATATTAAATTGCTAATTTGGGTAAGTTGCATGTTTCGTTGGGACTAAATTTAGATTGCAAATCACTATTTATATTATTATCCTTAGGTTTGTTTAGGTTCGTGTATCAGCCACAGGTATATTTCCCAAAAAGCAAATTAATAAATGCAAACATTGTGAGTGTCCGTAAAATATATTATCTACTTGATATACACTACCACATAACTCGCGTAGCGTTTCAAAATAATTATTTATATTAAATCAACGTCTGATTTCTAGAGTTGCACTGAAGGCCGATGTTTATAATCTTATTAATCGAAATTGTTCATATTTATATCATATGCAGTTAGTTATTAAACCGTTTTTATTTACGAATCTTTTTCAATGCCATCATTCACATCAATGTTGCAAAAGAAGGTCCGGAAAATTCTTAAAAGTGAAATTGAACCGTTGGAGTCCTTTTTGGGACAATGATCAGTTTAAATACATTCGGCAACTCCTAAATGTTTTAATATAGACCCTTCGCACAACATTATCCACTTTTAAATAGTTTGAAAATTAAAACTTATCTTCCTGAGGGTGATACGAACGGTATGGGACATTTTAATAAAAAGTAATTATCTTTTTTATTTCTAAAAATAAAATTCTTGGCAAATTGAAGACTGTATTACAGGGACGGAGGGTATGGAAATTTTTCAGTATACAAAAATTCCATCGTTGAGTAAATACTTTTCAACGTAAATACCTTTGATATTTTTTATTACAACATTTTTTGTGTATAATGTTAACCCCATTCAGTATTGGAGGGGAGTATCCATAGGGGTGGGTGTGGACGTCACATTGAAGTATTGTCGAAATCGTTGTTAGTCGCAGAGTTGATTACTGATATTCAACGTGTAACTTAAATCGTACTTCAACCTCGAGATGGAGGTGGAAAGGAGTGAAAGCCAAATATATGACGTAAACCTACTTTGGTGCGTATTCTGGCTCTATGCGAGGCACTGACCTATGTTCTGATAACTTTAATCATTCTTAATCTATGTTGTAAAGGGCGAGGGGGTGAGAGCCAATAAGACGTGATCAACAGAGATTCCTGTTATATGCCACTGGGATGAAAGTCAACAAGTTAAATACCGACGTTCAACTTGAAACATTGAAGATCAATAAGACGAAATCAACAAAGATTAATTTCTGTTTCGTGGTAATGAAGGCACTCAGCCCAATTACGACATTCAACGTGCAACTTAAATCGTGTTTCATTCCCAGAGGGGGGGGGGGAGGAATTGGCAGGAAGAAATCAAACGACATTGGTGTCAATTCCTGGGTTATGGAAAACGCACGAGTACAATTCAGGCGTTTAACAAGCCACTTAAATCGTACTTCAGCCCCTTGGTGTAGGTCGGGGGGACGGAATGTGACACAAGTTATAAATTAGCTTCGTGTCTATTTCAGAGTTATGGAAGACGTCGAGAATAATTCCGGCATTGAAATCTCAACTTAAGCCGTTGGATGGGGTCAAAGTCGATGAAACGAAATTGGTGTTAAATGACGTGTGTTCCGGCGTTGTTGAATTCTTTAGTTTCATTGTGGCATTCAAAATTCGGTGAATCAGTGATTAATAGTCTATGAAACTAAGTTCGCCCTAAGCAAATTCAATCGAACTTTGTTCGATTGATGTGTAGAGCATCATCTACCACCTTACAGTACCAAAGGTAACTAATTATTGCCCTCTTAAAACACTGCACGTGACTGTTTCTTACTCTTTTAGGTTACCAGAAATAATTTTGACTACCTTTAGGTACTGGTGGTAATTTTTATTTCTTTAATATATTTTTGTGCTGTTAGAGTGTGTTGGGAGTATTTTTATTCAATTAAAGAAGCGAGAATAATTTTAGCTTCGTTATTGTACCGGAACTATTTTTGACATTCTAGAGGTACCCTAAGTATATTTTTGGATCGTATTATGACGTTTTAGATGTCTTAGGTTTAATGGCTGAAAGTTTTTCACAGGCATTTCCCCCAGAGTGACTGCGGGATTCGCCTCATGATGTCGGGAATGCCTCGTACTCTCTGGGTTTATTTTTATCAAAGTTCTCACATGCCGAGACACCTTTACCTGTTTTAGGAGGTAAATGTACAGTGGTCAAAGATCTTGGGCGTATGGCAAGAGTTGTCCTCTGATCCCATTGGATCAGTCGGCCAACTGCCTCGTAAAACTGGTGGAGACACGGAGAAGGGAATGCTGCGGCCCCACAGCAAACTTGTCTCTCGTCATTCGGAAGGGCGTGAGAATAGTACCCAATGCCCGACCTACCTGATGCAGGATTTCTAGAGCTTTCCCTGCATCTCACCGGGTAGGATCCTTAAACCACAGCCCGGGGGCCCTAGTCAACCCCTGGCTCCCCTTGCTATACCTTCCGTATCCCCTCTTTTCTATTCCCTTCCTATGCTATTAAAGGGGAGTTGCCTGTTTCAGGATCACCCTCACGTAGCCTGTTAAACCCCCCCCCCCCCACCAAGAAAAACGTTTTTGATTCCAGTTTAATCTTGTCCAAGAATTAAATGCTGTACAGGGGTATTATGAAAATATTCCCTGGCAACGCCGGGTACCCTGCTAGAATTTTATAAAAAAACGCAACGTTTCTGTACCTATTTGTACCTTCAGCTTTTGTTTCCTGCCCCGCACCACAAAGATTGTTAAACCACTTTATATAAAATAATAGTAGTGAAAATATTCACCATTAACGCTGTAAGAGCTTAAACGTAGAGATTATTATGTGCCGTAAATTAGCAGTAAGCGAAATGAACGTAATATTTTGCAGGTTTGTCCAGATCGATGAAATTGTTCTGGTTTAAGCAACACGTTCTCGCAATGCCCTTTTCGCTATCCTAATTATGTGATTAAGCAATTGTGAAGTCATCAATTTCAAATCCTCGTCCCCATTTGCGGTTATGATGCAAAGGACGCTAGTTACACATTCGCAATGTAGACTCTCGTTCAAACAGTCTCTGAGAAACACTTTACACAACGTTACTCAATTATTTTCATCATACAGATTATTTGCGAATGCTAGTGATAGTTTGTAAATTTCTTTTCCAGACAGAAGAGAACAGTTATTACTTTTCTTAGGTCCTTTTACAGCCGCCAATTCTGATCAATTTAAGGGACACGGCGACTAAAATTTCGGCCAAAATCTGAAAAAAAATCTATTTTCTAATTTTTTATATTTATATGCCTATAAATTCAGTAAAATGATGAAAGAAACTGCCAAGCAAAAGAAGGAATTTGTAGCATATACTGCAGACAATTTTAATTAAGGTTTCATTCTAATTTAATAAATTATTTTAGTCACAAATTAAATAATTTCCGAGCGATTTTTACAGGCAATTTTAATTATTTAAACGACGTTTCGGCACATATTCGCGCCTTCTTCATGTTTATATTTTGTGAAGTACATATTTCAATTTGGAAATACTTATATATAGCACATACATGTAGAAAGAAATAATTTGGTGAGTTGTTAGTTTATTCCTTTATATATATAGGAATAAACTAACAACTCACCAAATTATTTTTTTCTACCAAAGTGAGGTCCGAGGCAGCATTAACAACTTATCTAGTCAACAGTTTGCACAAGACTAATTATAGTTTTCAGAAAAATGTGGTTTTCTCAGCTTCATCATTCGTGGAACCACCACTCTTCTATGCGTCACTACTATTGAGATATTGTCTTCATTCTTTTTGTACATAATCTACATGGTAATACCTTCAAATAAAAGTATTATTTTTTAATTGTTAAAGTAGTGTGGGTGAAAGAAATGTCAGTGCTAATTTTTAGTAACCCTGTGAAGGATGCTCTTATTAAAAAAATATTTTCTCCCCAGTTTCATTCAATTTCAAAAATAATACGGAAAATTGATAAAACGGGTCAGCCCTTCATATAAATGTAAAAAAAGCTAAAATATAATGGAAGGAGCATTTTCAAAGTTGCCAAATTATGAAAATAATTTTCAAATTATCTAAAAACAGAAAAAAAGTTTACAAAAACAAAATTTTGTACGTTACTAGTCATGTGCGTTGTTAACACACAATTAAAATTTCAGCTCAGTAGCAATTCATTTACAGGAATTTTCAAATTTCGGTCACCGTGTCCCTCGATTTATAGGTCAGAGGAATGTGCCAATTTTTAATCTGTTTACTTAAAACATGTTTGTACAATTTCAATAAATTTTGAATTTCTCTCTCAGGCTGTAACTGGCAAAGAAGCTTAAATTTTTCGTATTCTCAATTTCAAATTTTATCTCGTAGAAAACCATGAGTTAAAATCGAGAAGTTGGGTAATCATTGTAATGAATATAGAACCAGGTGACTAGAAAAGTCTGTTCATTCATTGGGGCTGTATCTACTTTGGTGCTATGAATTTCACGTCTATTGTTTTCCAATCTGTTTATTTATCTGATTTGAATTTTTTGTGGCATGTCTTACGTTTCACCGGACCGAACTATACTCATATTTCACGCGAGACCTGAAACTTTCTCTTTTATTCCTGCTAAATTGCATCTATATTCTTTGTATTAAAATAAATTTTAAATAATCGTCACTCGCTGGATACCGTGATCTATGTAAACAAAGGCTAATGAATGGTTTTTTTAGAAACACAGAATATATGAGTGTTATCCGGTTTAGTGGCTCTCCCCTATAATGACGTAGGAATGGATGAAAAGACGAATGTGGAAGGTAGAGCAAGGTAGCAAAGGACCCCCGAGTAGTAGTTGAAGGATCCTACCCGGTGATTCACCTGAAAGTGATGCTCGGAAAACTCTAGAGAAAGCTTCATCAGATAGGTCGGGTATTTGATAGTACTCCCACGCCCTTCGCGTGGTGGAATTTTGTGGGGGGATGCAACAAACCAGACTCCATACCTCGATCAAATTTAGGGGGCATCTGACCGACTGGTCCAATGAGATCAGTGAACCACTATTACTGTCTTCCCAGGACCTGTGACTGCTCAAGGGCTTGAGACTTGTTTCAAAACCTAGATCTGGGGCCATCCGTTACAGATTTCCTTCTACTCCTTTACGTTTCCTGGGTTCTACGGCAATGATTGCTGTGTGCTCAGGGCTTCATATACCGAGCGTCGTTCAAACACACTGTAACATAAAAGTTTTGCCAATATTCGATCCTACACCATTCATCGGATAGCTGTTAAATTTTGGTGTTTAGCCGTGATTACTCCTGAGAAGTTTTCTGTCGATCTTTCGAATATTTAGGTTCTTTCCTTTCCCCCTTTCAGGCCAAAAAAAGGCCCTACGTCAACCATCAGCTCTGCAATTTTATGTTTTTCCTTTGTGTTCCTATGCCATTCCATTTGGAGTATTGTAGCATTATGCCCAGAGAAGGTTTCTGTCGATCTTTCAAAGATTTAGATTCCTTCCCCTCTGAAAGGCAAAAATTGGTCCTATCATAAAGACATGGAGAACTTTCAACGGGATAGATTATGCCCCCATGTAGATTGTTAAACGAGACGATTAAATTGTTTTTACGCGTGAAATGATACTTAAATGTAACTAACATTTAATTTAAGTAATAATTTTAGTTAATAAATATGCAAAACGTTTTAAGTCGTCGTGCAAATGATTTTTTTTTATAAATAAGGACCAGGACTTTGTACAGATTTTGTCTTCGTGCAAATAGAATCAAAAAATTAAAATAAGTTTCCTCTTTGAATTTCATTGTAATGCACATGTTTTATTATAAAGAAAAAGGTACACTTAATATCCATAATATATAACATGTGAACAGGAAACGATACCGGTATAACAATATGTTGACCAAGATATTGCCGATTTCAATGCTGATATAAAAAAATACCCGGGCAACGCCTGGTGGTTCTCAATACAAGGAACATCGTAAAGTAAAAGCCAAATGCTCAACTCTTCCATAATTGATTTGTGAACGCTGTTTCGGTAGTTTTTCAGATAGTGGGAAAGCTTGACATCTCAAGGAATGGTCTGGAGGCTAATGGGCTCTGAACGGGCTGTTCTGTGAGCCTGGTTGATTTTAACTTTAGGAATGAATTCAGTATTCTTTTACTTTTAGCGTCCCTCGCTTTAGTCAGGAAATATTAATTCCAAGTTGAACTGCTTTTGGTTTATTTTAGTTATCCAGAGACACGCAACGCTAAATTTAACAATTTACAATGTGATACAATTTGCACACTTTGAAGTTATAAGCCGGCTTTTTTAAAACATTAACAGTATATATTTACAGTATTTACTCAAATTTCTTATAAATCTGATACGTGGGATACAAGAGCTGTAAACTAAGGGTTGTTTAAATTAGCCTTCCCATAAAGCAGAATCACTAGACCAAGTCCTACTAGGAATTGGCAGTACAGGAAATCGGCAAATGGTAACAAACAGTGGTATATATGTGTCGTCTCAGCTTGCCTGATACTTGTCGCTGGACCCATCTGAACTTCCGCGAGCCCTTTCCTTTGGAGATCCGGTCTGGATCATGCCATCCTTCCGTTGTTTAAAAGTCCACGGCCAGGCCAATCTCCAATTTATTATCGCTCCCTCTTATAATTCAATCTCCATCTCCAATTATAAGCTGCTTAATGTCTCGTTCGCAATGTCTCGTTCGTAAAATCGACGTCCTTAATGTACCGAAATTCAAATGTTCTTGTGTTTTAATAGTTTGTTCCCAATCCCTTATTTCATATTCCGTCGGTGGCGTGGCCCTATATTTTTCAATAAAATTATTCTCTGCTCTCTGGGAGGAGCTGTTTGCCCCTCTCATAAAGACCACCTTCCTCGCCAAATCTCACGAGACTTGGGAAAAACTCCATTCGCGCCCTCGTGTCGGGGTTGATTACACCTCTCTATAACCCACGACTTCCTCTCGTCGCCTGTCTTCGATTCCGTTCCGCCAAATTCCGCAAGTAGTTGGTTTTTTTATCGTTACAAACTGCTTTAAGTTAATTATTGGTTTGGGGTTTTGCTTTTATTACAAATGTAAGAGCAGGTGGTTGACGTCCGCTACTATTTCCTTTTTATTTTTCGATCTGCCTGTTGTTTCTCTTCTTCAGAGATCGGGGACCTTCTCGTTAGATCTAAATAAGTTACGTCGGGCTTGACGAACAGATATAAACACGCGACCTCCAATTCACCCTGAGATTTGGACAAACACAAAATACTGAAATTTGTTTATTGTCTTCACGCTATATTTTGGTTATTAATTTTCTTTCAATTGCACAAATTCTTTTTAGAGTAATCGAGTATGTAGAACCGAAGAGAAGGAACAAGTTTTACCGGTCATAATTTTTTACTATTTTAAGTTTTTAATTTTGACTTTTTATTTTATTTTTCACGATTTATTCCTGGTGTCGAAATTGAACAGCAGTTGGCAATCAACTCTTATAGGTATTTAATCGCAAACCGAGCTTACACGAGTATGGAATTACTTTTTTGACTTACTGTACAATGAAAATTTATTTGTTACGCTGTTAATGTAACTAAAAATTAACATAGTCAATCTTCCGGGTGTCAAATTACAAAAAGCTGATTTGTGATCGTGCTGGCGTTGGCGAAGGCGTCCTAATTCCTAATTCACGTTCTGAATGATAACTGAATTGATTACAAACCTCTCGGACACTTCTACATAATAAGGATTTCCTTAATGTTAATGATCGGGGAAAATCAAATTATTGTAAGCATACAGAATTTCAAAATTTTCTTGGTTTTCTGATATTGTTTTATGACTTACCCTAGTCAGCCACTCAGCGTTTATAATTATCTAATCTTTGTCCAGTTATCTGATAATTTTGCCATCCCTCACTGAGTTAAAAAAAGCTGTATGATATGATATGTTCATTCTTAAAGTAAATTGATACTATAACCTACTACGATTTTAAAAACAAAGAATAGACCATTTCTTCTTTACGAGAAATTTTCCTTGTAGATTTAATCATCTCTAAGTATTAATTCATAAATGTTTTAGAGTAAATAGTTCGCATCTCTAATTCTGTGATGAGTGGAACGTACTTTCCCATTAGTAATGAACTTCATGAGCCGAGTCTTGGTTGAATTCGTTTTTTATGTCCAACACTGACAATTTCTTAGTTTATACACTGTTCATTGTTTTAAAGCGGTGCGCTAAACGTTATGAAGGTTTGACTGCACAAACGCGAATAGTTGTGGAGGAAATCGTTTCTATGAACTAATGAATTGTAAATTTTTTGAGTAGCTCGTTTCATTGGAGCAGGCTTTTGTGCAGGGGTGGTTTTGTGTCCAGGGATTCTCAGCTGAGCGCACCTGAATGTCCACGACCGGTTTCCTCAGACCTGCCTCTGGGAATTCCCATGGAACAGTCTAGAGTCTAGTAGGGGCAAGTCTTCAACATGAAATTGGCTCTTTCAGACGTTTGAAACTTTCGTCCATTTACGTGGTATCAACTAACTGTTTGGAAATTGAATCCATAGAACCTGTCGCTGATTTCCATAATTTCAAATCCAATTTTCTGTATTCGTATTTTAAAACAGCAAAGACCCTTTATAGACGTAGCATACTAAATCATTCTCATTGAACAGCGGAGATTTCTCTACCTACTTCATTCATTACCTGATGGCGGACGAGAGGCAACCTGATTTTCCAACAACTCCTCAAGTGTCACCAAACTGCTGCCGATTTAACTGAACGACCAAAAAAACGATAATTATGTCTACACGTATTTTTTTTGTAATTTTTTTTTCAGTCCATACACTGTGATAACTGTTGGTCTGAAGTATTTATGGTAATCTTCATCGAGATAAAATAATAATATACTTTTCACAAATAGTGCATCGACTGAGAAGAACTTTTACAAATCAGAAGTTTAGAGAAAATTAATATCGGTTTCTTCAGTCATACAGTTAAAATGGCAGCAGTCTGTTGAGACTTCTGGATACCTTTTTTACATCACGTTTTAGCTTGGAAAATCTGGTTGTCCCCTGTCCGCCATCAGACACATTGACTCAATTTTCCTTGTGAAGGAACACGTCAAGTCTGTCATATGTATCCTCGGTTTTCTTGGTCATTGTTTAGTGGGGACATGGAAGGTAAAGCGCTTTAGTATTCCGTTACTGAAAACCCTGGCAGGAAAAGGATTACTTGCGGCATACCACGGAGCCGCATTTCTTTTAGTCACTTGTTCTTGACTGCAGAGAGAAGGTTTAATATTTCTACAACTTGGTATCGCTTTCAATCCTTCTTGTATCGTATAAAATATCTTCTGGTTTGTGATTTTCAAAACCTGTTACATTCAGCATCTTCATTTCTGGTCTTAACCGTCCAAACAGATCCATAAATCGCGACTAGTGCAATTCATTTAAATATAAAAAGGAAATGGTGAAAAGTGGATTTATTACCGTACTCATTAGTCGCGATTGATTGCGGAAGGTTACGAAATAGTTTGACTGCACTGAATCTCATGGGCCAATCGCTTAACTATTAAATTTATATACTCTGCGGTTTACAGGCGTGTATCGTTGCCCAAAATATAAACGAAGACAGATTTTTTTCTGAATCTCTATCTTTACTTCCAGGAAGTTGTTCGGTCATTACAATTTGATGTCGGTTTCTTCATCGACTTTGCTGTGTTTCTGAGCGTTCATTCGCTGTACAGAACCAAAGATCAGTGGCACTTTATTTTCTGTTAAAACGTTTTCTTAATTTATCAAATCAACAATCGGAATAATAAAATTTCTATGAGCCAATGAGGTTAACTTAGTAATTAGTACGTAATTTCATTATGTCAGGATTGATGACCAATCGAGGGAGTGAAATCAATGTAGCTACGACGTCTTCTCAGCCATCTGCTGTCGATTGGCCAGAATTGTGTTCATCAGGAGTTGATCGTATGGTATTCCAGTTCTATGTGCTTTTCATTTCTTCTATCTTGCATAATTTCATGCCCAAGTCTCCATGTATGTTTGTATTAGAAACATACCAGGGGGTGTCAACTATAGTTCTAATTTTCGTTTGGACCCTCTCAATTGTGTTCATATTTTATTTACTGGCGCATGCCAATATATTTATACCATAACTCCAAATGAATATTTTTATTTGATAAACTACAATAGGGTGTAAGCCCGGTGGCAGGTACATAATTAAGTTTACCAACATACATACACACACACACACACACACACATATATATATATATATATATATATATATATATATATACATATATATATATATACATATATATATATATACTCTTAAAATGTTTATACCCTTAATATATTTTTTATGTTTCTTTTGTTTAACACTAGAAGAAAGACAACAATGGAAAAATGTCAACTGGGCCAGGACCAAAGTCCTGGGTTCGATTCCCTGGTCCGATTGACATTTTCCATTCTTCTCTTTCTTCTAAAATTAACTGTATGCTTTACTGGGCTTCAATTCAGCACTCCCACTAACTTAGATTATATTAACACTTTACTATGGGTTTAACATTTAAACTGGAATATGAATTAATATTAAATTATATTGTTGAGGAAAGCCACTTCACTTTGACTCACGTTTTCTTATATTTAACCTAAATTTATTTTCCTGGAGAGGATTTTCGCCGAACATTTCCACAGGGAAAAATTATTCCAGTCGCTCATGGTTCTCTTTAGGAATAAAAATTTGCCAACATCTATTTTTTTTCTACATTTTACCTTAATTGATGAACCCGTCTACTTATATAATTGGATTTTTGGAGCCAATTCCAATGCATGGTTTTTCCCCGTATAAGCTTTGAATAACAAATGCAGTCTTCCTTTCGCCCTCCTTTGTGACAATAACGACCATAAATTCCTATGGCCTGGCCTGATTCGCACTAAATTAGCAGCCGTTTTCTCAACTTTTTCGTATAATTCTATTCGATTTTTCTATAGAGATCCTAAGCAGCCCTGTATTCCAAAATTGGTCTAACTAAAGTTAATGATGCCAACTCCTTTGATTTCGCAGTCCTCTTTTTTTATGTTCCATGCTTTTCGGATCGATAAATTCTCTCTTCTTCACCCTCAAATCTTTTGTTGAAATATATACCTAGATATTTGAGACTCGTAATTAGTTCCCCGTCTAATCTATATTTATGAACGTACGATTTGTAAATGAGACTGATCTGATTTAATTTCCCAACGATTGACCTCATCTAGTTGTTCTTGTAATACTAACGTGTCTTGCTCATTCAAAGCTTTATGTAGATGATTAAGTCATCCGCGTAAAGCCTGACCCGAGATTTTAAATTGTTTGGTGAATCGTTGACACATTAAACAGCAATGGTCCGATTTCAAAGCCTTGAGGAACTCCCGACGTTACGATGTCTGAATCCGAAAATTGTTCTCCGACTTTGACTTTTTGCGATCTGTCTCTTAAAATTTTTATCTATACTTCTTTCATTTAATTTATCCAATAGGCTAAAATGAGGAATTACATCGAAGGCTTCGGCGAAGTCTGTTCTACTCCCCCTCTATCTACTTCATCTACTAACTCCTGACATAAATTTATCATTTGACTTTCGCTCGAGAACCCTTCCCGAAGCCCATGTTGACTATAAAAGATTCTTTTATAGACTAGACACTTATCTTCTAAGTACCCTTTTTTTTGAGCAACGGGCTACATGAGTGTGTTCCTGAAACAAACAACTCCCCTTTATTAGAATAGGAAGGGAATTTTAGGGGGGGGATTTGGAAGGTAGAACAAGGTAGCCAAGGGTTGCCTACGGTCTACGGTCTACGGTCTATGTTTTAAGGATCCTACCCGGTGTTTCACCTAGATATGCAGGAAAAACCCTAGAAAACGTGCTTCAGGTAGGTCGGGCATTGGGTACTATTCTCACGCCCTTCCGAATGACGGGAGACGAATTTGCTGTGGGGTCGCAGCATTCCCTTCTCCATGTCTTCACCAGTTTCAGGAGGCAGTTGGCCGACTGATCCAATGGGATCAGCGGACAACTTTTACCTTATGCCCTAGGTCTTCGACCCCAGTACATATGTCTCCTAAAATAGGTGAAGGTGTTTTTTTTGGGGGGGGGGGGGGTTAACAGGCTACATGAGGGTGATCCTGAAACAGGCAACTCCTTTTTAATAGCATAGGAAGGGAATTGAAAAGGGGGCTAACTCGCTTATATTTTAGATATATTTGTTTCCTTTTTAACAGCGAGATTTTTCCAATTTAGTCGATATGCATTCCTATATATTGAGTTGTTGCTTCTATTATTCGTTCGTTGTTTACGTTGAAGACAGTAGGGCTTTGTTTCTTTGTCAATGCGTAACATGTTGTAATTTAGCTGCATTTATCTTGATTTTCCACGTTTCTAACCATTCTTGTCAGCTGATTTCAGATAACGTTCGTTAAAAAGTACTTGAAAATAAATTCTACAGGCCTTCCTCCTATGCAAACAACGTATCGCTATATTTTGTAATACGTTTTTCTTCTTCCGAAACTTTGGTCTTATCCTAAAATACTTTGATGATCGTTTTTTTGGCGAATTTTGAACGGTTTTATGAGTGAGAGTTAACAGAAAGTTTCGCGCCGGTCTTGGTCTGTACGAAGCTGGCCTAGCCAGCCCGTGTACGTGTAATCTACAGACGCTTTCGGTGCAGTCTGGCTGGAGGGCTCTCTAGTCACGTCTGTCTGATAAACCAAATATTGTTTAGCTATCTGTTTCGAAAACAGTCTGTCAGCATTTTCATATCCGTTGCATGGCCCTAAATCAGTATTATCGAGTCAGTACAGTTGGATACATCAATGCTTCTCAGATACACGTCCTTGCCTTACAGCAACAGTTCCTAATCGTAAGTACACTCTTATTTACTGATCCAATTATTAAAATTTACAAAAAGAAGGGAATATAAATGATAATTTTATTAAGCTTAAACTATGACTCGAATCTCGGGGAACGGAAGAATCTCAAGGGCGAGACCAAATTCCTTCGCGGTTTATTGCAGTCACTTTCAGGTATATAAACGACACAACCCAGTTACTTCCCGGCTGAAGCCTCGATTCCTTCCTGTCGTCTTGCAGTCCCTCGTAACCTTTAAACAATCACAAAAATAAATTAATAATACCCCCAAAACCATAAATTTAACTTTTTTTAAAATTGCGAATTATTTATAGCTCTCGCTTTTCCCCCAACGTCCTGATAAACTAGTCCAGCCTTGCATAGAAGTTTTCAAGATGTTACGCGAAAAGAGTGAGGAGAGAAATATGCAACACTATAATAGAATATGTGCGGTCCAGACATGAAAATTGAACTTTATCAGATTTGGTGTAGCAAGATTCAAGCACTAGTACTAGCAACGGACTATGGAACTGAAACAGAAGATGACCTCAGAACTGTGTATAAATTCTCTATGTACTACAACTTTGTATTTCTGATATATATATATATATATATATATATATATATATATATATATAGCCATGTCTCAAGAGGCTTCCCAACGTTGTACCAATTGCCTCAGTAGGAGAGGCGAATGATTTGTCGTCTCTCGTTCGACAGATATTAAGGGAGGAGATTCAGCGTGCTCTATCCCTTAGAAATGACGTTGCAGAATCAGAGGCCATCCAAGAGACCATCCGGGAGGAAGTGGAAAGCGTTTTGGCGCCAATCTCCACCCCGACGTCCTCCTGGCGAAAGGTCGTTCCGAAGCAGAAGCCCACCTATGCGAAAGTAGTTGCACGGGAGGAAGAGGCAACCTACACCCCAAGGAAGACAGAAGTCTGGAGGTTATGGGATAATAGACCTGTGTTTTTCCATTGTGGTCGTCCTGGACATGTAGTTAGATACTGCAAGGACAGGAGACGTGTATTCGCTGAAGCAAGAACTAGGCGAGGACAGGATGCATATGAACATGGACGCCACTATGATGATGCTGAACAGACGGAGTTGTTTCGAGGAAGATACAGGTCGTCGTCGCCGCATCCCGCCGCAAGGAGAGGACGCTCTCCATCACGTCGCTCCAGATCTCCGTCGCCATTCGGTCGCTCCCCTAGCCGACGTAACCTGGAAAACTAGATGACGCGACCTTCCCTGGAGGTGAGGCCGCGGAAGAAGAAAATCCTCCGCCGACGACCGTCGCCAAGATGTCTGGAAATTATATAGACGTAATGTTGGACCACAAGTCGGTACGAGCCCTAATAGATTCCGGCGCATCTTTCTGTTATCTCCAAAACGTTTCGACGACAGTTGAAGACCAAGATCGCTGATAACAGGAATACTATTTTAAGGGTCACGGATGGCAAATATGTGCAACCAGCCGGAATATGCACCATCAGGCTGAAAATTAATAACATAATTCAGCCGTTCGAATTTATCGTCCTGCCGCAATGTAGCCACGACGTTATCCTTGGATGGGACTTTTTGAAGAGCTCGCAAGCCGTAATTGACTTCTGGAATTCTATTAGACGAATTACAAGCTTCCGAAGAAATAGGAAATAAGGATTCGTGGCGGTTATTTGTTCTCGACGGTGTTACCATTCCTGCGTCGAGCGCTACCAAGGTTACAGTCACGTGCCCTAAGTTAAATGGCCACGTAGATCTTATAATTGAAGCGAAGAAGATCAGTAGACGAAATTTCTTGAATTGCTTCAAAAATGTTCTGCGTGCTTCGACGCAGTAATCAGGGAAAAATCAACCACTGTGAAGGTGAAACATAAAATTAAAACAGGAAGCTACTCACCTATCAGTCAGAGGGCATACAGAGTATCACCAGCAGAACGACGCATTATTAAAGAAGAAGTGGATAAGATGCTTGGCCGAGGAATCGTCCAACCATCACAGAGCCCGTGGTCATCACCCGTCGTACTAGTCACAAAGAAGGATGGAACCTGGCGATTCTGCGTCGATTATAGGAGACTTAACAAGATCACGAAGAAGGACGTTTATCCACTACCAAGAATTGACGATACTCTGGATTGTCTAAATGGGGCAAAGTTTTTCTCCATCATGGACTTGCACTCAGGGTACTGGCAGATAGAAGTGGACGAAGCCGATCGAGAGAAAACCGCTTTCATTACACCAGACGGACTCTACGAATTCAAAGTTATGCCGTTTGGGTTGTGTAATGCACCAGCAACATTCGAACGAATGATGGACAACTTGCTGCGCCACTTGAAATGGACTATGTGCCTCTGCTATTTCGACGACATAATAGTTTTCTAGGAAACGTTCAGCGAACATCTGCATAGACTGCGAACTGTTCTCGAGTGTCTGAGTACAGCAGGGCTGAGACTGAATCCAAAGAAGTGCCTATTCGGTGCAAAGGAAATAAAGATCTTTGGCCATCTAGTCTCACAGGAAGGCGTACGACCAGACCCGGAGAAAGTCAGGTCGATAACAAAATTTCCCCGGCCAAGAAATCTACACGACGTCAAGAGTTTTCTTGGACTCTGCTCTTATTATAGGCGTTTTGTCCGAGACTTTAGTGGAAAGGCACGGCCACTACACAAACTGTTGCAAGGAGACGCCAAATTTATCTGGAGCAGAGAACAACAGGAGTCTTTCGACAGGCTCCGACGAGCCCTTGTTTCCGACCCCTTTGTGGGGTTGTTCGACCAAAATGCACCGACTGAATTGCATACTGACGCCAGCGGCCACGGACTTGGTGCTGTACTCGTTCAGATATTCGGCAAAAAAGAGAAGGTCATAGCCTACGCGTCGAGAACACTTAGCAAAGCAGAGAGGAATTATTCGACGACAGAGAGAGAATGCCTCGCTGTTGTTTGGGCCATAAATAAATTTCGGCCGTATCTCTTTGGCAAACCGTTCACGGTTGTGACGGACCACCATTCCCTCTGCTTTACGACTTCAGGAATACGACGTCACAATAAAGTACAAGAGTGGACGAAAATATCAGGATGCAGACTGTCTCTCCCGAAACCCTGTCGACGACGTAGAACCGAAGAGAGATCCTGGATTGTCTTAACTCTTTGACTAATGTTTCTGTGGAACAGAAAAAGGATCCGAAGCTTAATGAGATTATACAAGCTTTGAACTCTTCCCAAGGTGTGAAAGGGGACTACGAAATAATTAATGACGTACTGCACAAGAAGAATTACGACTCATTGGGAAGAAGATGGTTGGTAGTCATCCCCAAGCAACTGCGTCTAGAAATTCTGCGGGAGTTCCACGACGCACCCACCGCTGGTCATCTAGGAGTCGTCAGGACGTATGACAGAATCCGTCGGCGATTTTATTGGCCGCGACAACTTAAGGACGTCAGACACTATGTAAGCCACTGCAGAGAGTGTCAGAGAAGAAAGACAATTCCCCAACGACCACCTGGGCGACTGCTGCCGATTCCTCCGGCCGACGCACCATTTCAACGCATCGGAATTGATCTGCTCGAAAGATTTCCAACATCATCCCGGGGAAACAAGTGGATTATTTTCTGCACCGATTAATTAACTCGATTAGCCGTCACAAAAGCCGTAGCATCGGCGGAAGCTTCAGAGATCGCCACCTTCGTCGTCGAAGAAATAATACTTAGGTATGGAGGTATGGACTAATACATGAGGTCAATAGACTGTGTGAAATAACGCACCGAATGACGACTGCTTACCATCCTCAAACAAACGGGCTTACCGAGAGGTTAAACAAAACATTGGCCGACATGTTGTCCATGTACACCGACGTCTATCAGAAGAACTGGGACGCCGTACTTCCATTCGTGACGTTCGCCTACAACACCGCTAAGCAAGAAACAACGGGATTCACACCATTTTTCCTGGTTCACGGTCGCGAGGCAGAAACGACAATGGACACGATATTACCTTTCAATCCCGACGATGTGAACGACCCTTACATTGGTCTCTTAGTAACGAGGACCGAAGAATCCCGACAACTAGCCCGAATACGTACGCTCCAAGCTCAAGAGAAGGACCGACTACAATACTACGCAAGACATCGTCCAGTTTTGTACCAGCCAGGGGATCTAGTCTGGATCTTTACTCCCATTTGCAAGGTCGGCCTCTCAGAAAAGCTCCTCAAACGGTACTTTGGTCCGTACCGTGTGCTAAAACGTTTATCCGACGTCACATATCAGGTCGAGGATTATGATCCTAATTCGAGACGCAGAAAGAGCCGCGACACCGGCCACGTAATGAGGATGAAGCCTTACCATGAACCCGACGCTCAAAGGGAGGTTGAAGACCAAGCACGACCCGACGACGACGTGGAATTGTACGGGGACAAAGACGTAGGAATGACGACTGCCAGCCCAAGAACTGGACCTACTTACGTCGGGCCAACGACGAGATCTGGAGGACTCAAAGCAGCTCAGAACTAAGCGAGACGCTGTTTTTTCAAAGGAGGGAGCAATGCCACATCTCAAGACCTGCAGTGATGGCAGAGCGGTAGCGAGCCAGATTGCAGACACGTAGACTCAGGTTCGAGTCCCAGCCGACGCAACCTTTTTTATTTGTTTAATTTAATTACATTGTTTGCCTTTAGTTTCTAGTATTTTCTGTTTCTAGAATGTTTTGTTCTAGAATATTCCATGTATGTATAAATAGGACTGGATTCCAAATCGGATTCAGTCTTAAGCAGTACGAGCTTTGTACAGCACTTCGCTGTTCATTAAACGCCTATAACCTCTACGTGTGTGTGTTATTTTATCTCACGATCCCGAAGAAACGTGGCTATATATATATATATATATATATATATATATATATATATGCGTATATGAGTAGTGTGGCACACCAAATGTTCCATAAATTTAATCAAAATTAAATTTAACAAATTTAATTTTCATTTTTTTATTAATTTATTTAACTCTGTCCTAGGACTGTATAGTTTTCTTCACAAACGAAAATGTTTAATTGACATGAAATGCGCCATCTGGTCAGGTTCATCAACTGCCCGAATCTTAGCTCTTGTTTTCTCAAACTACATTTTTTCCCTTCTTTAGTCAATTGAATCATGATGTCTCTTCCATTTCAGTCTTCTATTTTGTGATTGGACCACTGGAGCTTCTAAGATTGATGAAATGATGGGGTTGCAATGACCAAACATTCTCTTTTGCAGAGACATATTCATCTGCCGGATCGTTGTTTGGACCGTGGGTATTCCCAAGCCTTTGTGAAGAGTAGTTTCTAACGTACCAGGGTACAACTCTAGTGGTCATGAGTCATGAGTCGGATAACTCTGTTTCGAGTCGGATAGCTCTGTTTCGAGTCGGATAGCTCTGTTTCGAGTCGGATAGCTCTGTTTCGAGTCGGATAGCTCTGTTTCGAGTCGGATAGCTCTGTTTCGAGTCGGATAGCTCTGTTTCGAGTCGGATAGCTCTGTTTCGAGTCGGATAGCTCTGTTTCGAGTCGGATAGCTCTGTTTCGAGTCGGATAGCTCTGTTTCGAGTCGGATAGCTCTGTTTCGAGTCGGATAGCTCTGTTTCGAGTCGGATAGCTCTGTTTCGAGTCGGATAGCTCTGTTTCGAGTCGGATAGCTCTGTTTCGAGTCGGATAGCTCTGTTTCGAGTCGGATAGCTCTGTTTCGAGTCGGATAGCTCTGTTTCGAGTCGGATAGCTCTGTTTCGAGTCGGATAGCTCTGTTTCGAGTCGGATAGCTCTGTTTCGAGTCGGATAGCTCTGTTTCGAGTCGGATAGCTCTGTTTCGAGTCGGATAGCTCTGTTTCGAGTCGGATAGCTCTGTTTCGAGTCGGATAGCTCTGTTTCGAGTCGGATAGCTCTGTTTCGAGTCGGATAGCTCTGTTTCGAGTCGGATAGCTCTGTTTCGAGTCGGATAGCTCTGTTTCGAGTCGGATAGCTCTGTTTCGAGTCGGATAGCTCTGTTTCGAGTCGGATAGCTCTGTTTCGAGTCGGATAGCTCTGTTTCGAGTCGGATAGCTCTGTTTCGAGTCGGATAGCTCTGTTTCGAGTCGGATAGCTCTGTTTCGAGTCGGATAGCTCGTATTTTAGTTTCCAGAGATAAGGGTGATTTTTCCTGCAGAAGAGGCTTGAGTTGACCCTCTGTCTTAAGACAAAGATGACCAGGTCATATGTATAAAATGCTACTGTTGATTAGTTAGGTGGCAGGATGTCATGGGAATATGATAAAGCGAAGGGTCAATCACGCTGTCCTGAGGTAACCCGATTGTGTTGGTTTAGAAGCGGAGACATAATTTTTGTATTTAACGAAAAAGTTCTCCCACTTAAGTAAGATTTTATTAACTTATATTGGGTGTCAGGGGATGATTCTTTATTTTACTCAAGAGACCTTTATGATATTCTTTGTCAAACGCTTTTTTTTGTCCAAGTATGCTCCTAGACAGACCTCCTTCTGTTCAAAACTTTCTAAGATAGTAAAAATTAAAAGAAAATATTTACACAAGAAGTGTGCTAAGTTTAAAACATATTTTCGGCTGCTCAGCTCTTTCCCCAGGTTACCGCGTTTTAGGAAAGAAACTTTGGGAAAAAAGGAATTATGATAAAAGAAACATTAAACTTATCAACGCAATACTCCAAAGATGGAATTTTTCGAGGGCTTACCGTAAAGGATTTTTACCCAAGGACTTGGAGCAACGCCCGGTTCTTTCTTTCTTTAATGTGGTTATCTACTTCTGTCTCCATTCTTCCATCGATTCTCCCTCCGTCAAGTCTCAGCCAAGAGAGGCTTTCTGGCTTTCTGCTACAATTTTCCCTATTTGCTCTCCACTCTCCCCTTTTCTTACAGGTCCCCCAATTCGTGAAAACTGGCCTCAGAATCACCATCCAAATCTATTAAATGTTTCCTGGTTGGTTGGCGAGAATAATTTTGACTCTGTAAGGGCGCAAAAAATTATTAACCTGTTGGGAAAACGCAGGGTTCCTAAACGTTCCCGCTCAGATGTAAGGGGAGAATCGTTCTTGGTGAGATGATTCGATAGTTGCATTGAGATTTGTCTCTGTTCACACGCTCTGTTTGTGAAAATTATGGCTTCGTGAATGTTGCCTCATCCGTGAACTATACGATAACTCCAAAGGTAGTAGTCAAACCTACTGTTGGAGTAACCACTGGCAGAACATTAACCTAACTTGCAGGCTATCCGCAAGGCAGTGTCTTTTATACACTGTAGATTATATGGATACAGTTGTTGTTCTCGTCGAACTCCCTATACCATCATGTGCGACGATTTCCTCTGCATTTCTAACCACCATGAGCTCACTCCAGAACTTTGCTGCACAAAGTAGAGAACACAAATATGAAATCGGATTTCCCACACCACGCAAGGTTTTCCGCAGTCACTTAAAATAATAGACATTTTTATAAACACTTATGCATAATATTGAAACATTCTATCAGACCAAGAAAGAATGAAAACTATTTTCTGCTATATTTCGCCTCTGGAACATCCCTCTTCCTGATACAGTGATCATCGCTCACTGAGCCAAGATAAATATAGGTGCGAGTGCTGGAAATGTATCACTAGCCAAATCTTTATAAGACAATTTTATGGTAATTATCCGCCCTTCAATTTCACAAAAAACTAAGTTTTTTGAATTCTAATATGCTGGCCGATTATTTTTGCATCATCAAGGGATACTCCACAGGCGAAATATACCAGAAAATCGTTATTTCCTCCTTTCCACGTCAGTCAGAATGTTTTATTGTTATGTGGTTAAGAATGTACAAAATATTAGTGTTTGAAATTAGAAATGCCAGTTTCTGGGTAACTTTACGTGATGAGGAAAATTCTATTTGAATTCAGAAAAATTAATTCCAAACAGAATCGCATATTTTACTTTTTGAGAAATAAAAAGTTTTTTGTTTGAGTGCAATGGGCGTAATAAACGTTTGTTTTAAAAATTAAATTTTAATAAATCTGTAGCTGTTGGAAATATTCCGAGCATGCATCTGAAAACGCGACAAAGGTTTCCATCAAGTTCAACTATTCGTATTCGTGATAACAAAAATCATATTGACCAGTGTAATTAAACTGACATGATGTACAAAGAAAGTTTTGTAGGAGGTGTTTGGTACTTTCATGGTTTTAGTTTGGCATCACTGGAATGAGATCACCTGACTGATAAAATTGCAGTTGTTTATAACATCAAAACTACATTTACCGATGGCGTGTCTACTTGAAGATTGCACTTTAGTTGAACAACATTCAGTGGCCCGGCTTTTGCTTTCTTAAGTTGATGAAATCTTTTCCACGACGTTTTTATAGTGTGGCGAAACTGGTATGAACCGCGGAAATTTTTATAACTGGGTAGAACAGTTAAAAAACGGTGGAATCTTGAAATGGCAAACCTGGAATAACATTATCCGTATTGTTGAAAATATAGCAAAAAGGCTGCAGTAAGTACAAAACGTTATCATTAACAAACTAAAGTACAGAAAAACAAGTGCAAGGTGGGACCCGAAAGCGTTAACGTAACGGCACAAGGAAACAAGACTGTGCAGACTTCAAAGAACGATATGAAAAAGGGAAGCGGACTCTCCTAAAAAAGATTTTAAGGTATGATGGAACATGAGTTCACCATTTTGAACCAGAGTTCAAAGGACAAGGGATGAAGCGGACGCACATCAGCTCACCTGTCCGAGAGAACTCCAGAACCCAAGAATCTGCCAGAAAAGTCCGTTTTACCGTATTTTAGGATGTCCCAGGTGTCTTCTTTGGTCTTTTTTTGTTTGATCAGGTATCTACTACTCAGCCATCCTGATGAACAAAGAAAAGCCAGCATTGAAAGAGAAACGACGCGGATCTCAATGAAGAGGCGTGATATTGCTTCATGACAATGCTCGCCCTCACACCAAAAGACTGACCCATGAAACCATTGAGAAATGGGTTGGAAGATACTTCCTTATCCTCTACAGTTCAGATTTGGCTTCCTCGTATTTTCATTTGTTTGCTCCACACGTGGAAGCATTACGTGGGGAAATGTTCACCAACAACGAGGGGGTCAAAGAAGTTGAGGGAAACAGACTTAAACATGACAAAGACGTCTTTAAATCGAATATAAAAAATCGTGAGCCTCGTTTCATAAAAATTCAGTTTTTTGTAGATAAATTTGTCTGTTTACTTATAGACTATCTCTCGTACTTATCCGGTGATTGGTGACTGTGCAAAATTCCCGTGTTCGCGTAAAAAGCGATGGATTCCTTCGAACGTCTTGCACTCCCCGCGATGGGATTCGTTCCTGATACAAACGACAGGCCCTCAAAACATCCACGCGAGTGTACAAACCAACAAAAAATGGACAGTCCATTTCACTGGAAACTTGTCGCAGCACACTGTGTATACTGGATACGTTTTCTTTTAATAATCACTTAAAAATTAAATATTTAATCTTCTCAATTGTTAAGCATCAAATACGAATTAATGTCAATTTGCACAGAACTGTGGGCCATGTATTTCAGCATGATTTGAAATTTTTCAATGTGTGTGTGTGACGCGGAGGGAGATGCAAGTCAGTTCTCGTCACTTCAGTAATTGGTGGACGCGGCGCCATGGAATTACTGTGGGGAAGGTCGAGGCTGAACCCCCCGTTGTTTATTCAGAGTTATAAACTGTTCAATGGTATGTTATTATTTAGTGAATTTACCGTCAACGGGATGGTGATGTATTTTTGGCCTTTCCGCGGCTGCAGTCTGTCGAAAGGCGACGTGTTTTGGCTGTCGTCCTTGTCGTTCACAGGATATTGAGTTGAGCGGCCGCTATCCGAAAGACGCGGACAAGCGGCAGGCATACTAATGCGTCCTCGCCTTATCAATGACACACAGTTAGGCCGCTCCAGTTCCCACACGGCAATTACGAGGCCGGACATGTTGAGATGGTTAGTTCAGCCAGCTTGGCCTTACCTAAGAATACCGCCGAGGCCCTGCCAAACGGTTGCTTTCTTTGGATCTCGGTTTGCTTCTCGGCTGTTGAATTTTGCGGTGCAGTTGTGGTCGCCCCTGGGACATTGAATGTCTACAGCCAGAACGGTCACAAATGACCTTAAGGTATTAATAGAGCAACGGGTGCGTCCCTACCTCATGCTAAGAGCTTAATGCCTACTATTGGCCGTGATGTGATGGTACGAAGGCTGAAGGAGCATCCTTGTGGCCAGAAATGAGGTTGCATTGGCCTTCTCTACTCCATCCACTTAAACTAAAGTCTTCAGCAGCTGGCACGGAATTACTGGATGTAGCCCACACGATTATGCTTCTACTGAATCTGTGCTTTGATATTACATCAGCTGCTGGCCCTTTGCCTTCCCGCTTTTCAGTCACTTTCACAAAATAAAAACCATTATTTCAGATAATTTTCTTCATTTGTAATTTATATCAACATAAAGAACCGCTACCGACTAATATTCTTTAAGTAACTTGTCCATAGACAATTCTTTGCCAAGGACTAGGAAAAAAAATGGGATGAATCTTTTTTGAAACGTAAAGGTACTCGTGTAAAATTATTGGCACGTGGAAGCAGATTGTAACCATTAAAGTTTCTGATAACTACTTTAGATTTTTGCATTACAGATGCACTCTGGAACCCAGTGGAACAATCCGATTTTGCTCTAATAACCTGGATTAGTTGTTCCCTGTCATTTATATTATTTCCAAATGTTACAAAATATGCGCTGTTTTCGTTACTAGGGACATTCAAAAATAAAATTTGTAGGAGGTAGTTGGTACTCTCAGGACCATCATTGCGATTCGCTGAGAACACCTGACTGATAAAATATGTTCCGTTTGTAAACTCAAAATTACATTCACCGATGGCGTTCCCGCTTGAAGTTGGAACATCAGTTAAACAACCTGTAGGTATCATGATTTTATTTTCCGAAGGTGAAAAACCGGCTATTTTCACAGTAGGTGAAACTTGCATAAACTGCTGGAATTTTTATAACTAGGTTTAACAGTTCAACAACGGTCGAACCTCGGTTACTGATGCGCATCGTCCTGGCCGGTCAGTTCACGTGCAGACTACTTCGCTTGAAACCCGCATTCACGACTATTAGCGAAGACCGACGTATTACTGTTGACGATATCGTAAAATATCTTGCAGTAAGTGTTGACGCAGTTAACAGTAATATGTTGAAGTACACAAAAAGATCCCCGAAAGATTTATTATATCAAGGAAATAGGACTCAAAGGGAAGACTGGAAAGAACGCTATCGTGACCCTTTTCTAAAGAACATTTTAACGTGCTTCGAAATTTTGGTTCACTATTTTGAACCAGAGTCCAAAATGTTCGGCAACAACGAGGTGGTCAAAGAATTTCTTTGGCAATCGCTCAAATAAAACTACAGTCTTTTTCTCCACAGATATAGAGAGACTAGTTCAGCGCTGGGACAAGGTTAATAATATTCGAGGGGATTATGTGAGATAGTAAACGTCTCGTTTTGTAAAAATAGTTTTTTTTCTAGATAAATTTATCTCCCTAATTATTTAATGTACATCGTATTATTATTTTTGTTGTATTAAAGAATAAAAATTAGTAACTAAACTGAAATTAAAATGTAACACTTGTATTTAATTTTCTCAGGTATTTTTTTAGCTTAAGGAGCTTTCGGCTGAACGCCAATATCATCTTGATCAAAATTAAATTATTCAGTTGGAAATCTAAAAGTAATTAGTAATTGATGCAACTTGTTGAGAGTACTGTAAATAGACTCAGGTTACCGAAGTTTTCGCTGTGAGAGCGATGTTTTAGGTTCCAAGATAATACAATCTCAGTTTTTTACTGGTTTTGATTTACTGCTCAGGGTCGTTTTGCAATCAAGCTCTTGTTTCTTCTGTCTTGTGTACGACTTTAGTCCTCGGCATGACTTCTCCCGATACGAAGTGACTCGTGTCAAAGCCCCAACCCTTGGAGACGACTCACTTTCATATCCACGAAAGGTTAGGAATTAAATTACTTCCTTCGTTAAATTATATTATTCTTTGCAATAAATTTGAAACCTTGCGGAAATCGTTCATGCAAATATTTATCAGAAAGCTTTCACACAATTAGTTGATCTGAAACCACCTTCTAATAGTCTTTAATAACAGGTTAACATTACTTTGAATTTCTTTAAGCAGGTAACTCTTTATTTACTTTTTCTATAAATGTGTTTTAAATAGAATCATCCTATTTGGCATGCATATATTTTGAAAAATAGTGAACCTATAAAATTAACGTTAATTTTGTAATATAGGCAATATGTAGTTCTACTTATACTCACCTCGAGAAACACAGCATATGCCTATGCGGTATTCTAATTCGTCCCACATTCCAGCGATCATGTATTGAGTTACTGCTTCCACGGCTGTTGTTATGCGGTTTCATGTATAAATGCCGACACAGACACGCCAGACAGAAGTTGAGTGTATTTTCACTTCTCTACAGGCACTACGAGTGGCGCTTCACGTCTTCGTCTGACTCACGGGGACTGGGAGCAGCGTAAAACTAGTTTCCTCGTCTTAACAGTCGCATCTGGTTAAAATGTTGATTATTATGAATTTATGAAATAAGATGATACTTTTTTAAACGCCCTGTACGAGTATATAAATTATTAATGGATATAAACTCTTTGTAAATCACAATTTCCTTTCCGTACAACACTTTTCTCAGTATGTTGCATGTCTTCGAAATACCGCTGTAATGATAAAACACAACTACATCAGAAATCTAGCGGTACGGAATCTGATGCAAGCGGCGTTAGGGAAGTTGTAGGTTACAAACGGGGGTAATAAAGCTCGGATAAGATTGCGCAACGTGGTTTTTTCCCCAAGTCTTTAGGATTTGGTGGCATCAGTTGGTGAACGCGGATGTTTTTCTACAAAATCATCGATAGTGGGGCAAACGGTTCCGCCCAGAGATAGCAGATAATTTTTTTTGGACAGGATCGGGCCCCGCCACCGACGGAATATGAAAGAATGAAGTGGGGAAGAAGTAATAAAAGACGAAGAAAGACGAACTTTTGACATAGGGACGTGATGATTGAGACGGGACTTGGAAAATTATGATCGGGACTTGGAAAACTATGATCGGGACTTGGAAAACTATGATCGGGACTTGGAAAACTATGATCGGGACTTGGAAAACTATGATCGGGACTTGGAAAACTATGATCGGGACTTGGAAAACTATGATCGGGACTTGGAAAACTATGATCGGGACTTGGAAAACTATGATCGGGACTTGTAAAACTATGATCGGGACGTTAAGAGTGCATATGGGACAGAACAAACTTGAGAACGTTTGGAGCGATCACTTGGAAATTGAAGGGTGTCCGTGGCCACTTGCCGATTTCCTGGTGCTGCCAATTCCAAGTAGGATTTGTTAGTATTTCTTCTTTATGCGAAGAACCGATTAGACGACCTTTATTTTAGAACTCGTGTATTTAGTTTATAAGATATTTAGAGTGTATAAATTTTGTATATATATATATTTATTTTTTTATTTATTTATTGTTAATCGTAAAAAAAGCCGGGTATGAAAATTAAGATTCATCCAATTATTGTACATTGACATAAATAAATGTTAAATATAATATTAACATTGATATAACGATTCTTCATTATAAATAAATATTTCCCCTTATTCATTACACTGCCCCCTTAAATATTTTCTATAAAATAACTAATCGTTATTTAAAAATATCAGTGTAAAATGTGCGGATACAATTTTTGTATTGAAAACAAAAAATCTTAAGATAACTGCACTAATCTATTGCGTAGAGTTTTTGCAATCCGCCTTTGCAAATTTGTTAATAAGGGTATTGCAGTCAATGTAGATTTCACAGAAACTAATAACATATTTTTAAGTTTTGCTCAGCTTATTGACCTTGTTAAGTACTTAATGAAATTCTCGGACCGACAACATGATTGGGGTACAAAGTAATGAAGCTATTTTGGCATACGTATTTTTTTATTCAGGATACATCCCGCAGTTCTTCAAAATAAATTGGTGATGTGGTTTCTTGTTAAGTTATTGACGTAGATACTTTGTAATGAATTAATGTGGTGACTTATTTTATTCCATCTGTGTCGATACTCAGCACACTATGGTTGAAAAATTCCCTAGTGGTGACATTTAGGCGGGAAACACCCAAGTCTGACGGAAATAAAACGCAGAAAGGCGACAGAAAGGCGGACATCAGTGATCCGGGCGTGAGTAATGCTCAGTTTCGCGGATTAAGGGTTTTTACCTGCGCAGGGCGTTCAGCCCTCTTGAATTTCGTCGGCCGCTTCTCCCTCCACGAAGTATGAAGAAAACCGCTAGCCAAGCCCGATATTTGATTGGGATTGGAGGTCATGAGATCCACCATCCATCTGCATGGTGGGGGCATGTTGAAATTGAGAGGAGAAGGGACAGAAATTGGGCAGATGAAAGAGAATCTTAGGAGGAGGAGGAAATCAGTTGGGAAAGAAATGGAGGAGGAGGAGGAAATCAGTTGGGAAAGAAATGGAGGAGGAGGAGATCAGTTGGGAAAGATTCATGCTGGGGAAAGTAGTAGGCCAGAAAGGAAATTTTAGGTAGGGAGGTGGAGAGGAGTGAGAAAAGTTTTTGATTCTCGAGACAAGCTGAGAGAAGACAGCGGAAGGTGAAATTTCGTTCACGTAATGTTGTGGACTCGAGGAAGAAAACCTCGGGGGTGACCAACCTCAGGTAACCGATACCGGAGTAAATAGATGAAACAGAAACCCGGAGGCCCGGTAGCAAGGTGTGTCAGTGCAAATTAACCACCGGTGCGTATGTCTTATTTCCCGCATGAAAGCCCACATAAATGACCATTAAATAGATCGAGTCTTTCTAAATTAAATTTGTACTAGCTGTGGTAATTTTAATGGACCATAAATTTTGTATTTATTTTAAATCCAATTAATAAATTTAATTGGTCTAAATTTAACTTAATAAATTAGTCATGATTTTAATTAAAATTCATTCCTCCCAGTAAACAACTCAACTCCTAGGCGAGTTATGGATTGAGAAACTTGTTAGTCTTCCTTTCATGGATCATCACGCTGTATTGTGTGGATCAGCTATCGACACCGTCGACATTGGCTTACGACCACGGCTAGAAGAAAGTTTGTCTTCACAACACAGCGGCTGTGCGAAAAGTATCCATTTTATCGACCTTATTGGTCGATATCCCTGCACGACGAAGAGCCATTTGTTGAGGCAACCTCGTGTCCCCCTAAATTTTAAAATTCTAGAGACATTACGTTTCTCCTCATCCCCCACCTCGAGTGAAAGCTGGCTGGTTCATGGTTATACGCAAACTCCAGAGATTACCACGCGGTACATCGTGTAAATTTCTCACCCCCTTGCTGATATTTCTAATAAAGCAAAATGTAATCTCGTATATCTTAAATAATCATTTAAACTTTTCCGCTAAAATCATTTATAATTATCAGATTCATTGGCTACAGGCTGCTATAATAATTTCTAGCTTTTTGTCTTCTACGAGGAACATTCGATTAAAATGCGACTTTTACTACTTCTTAACATATTCACCACAAATGTTAATACAAAAGCTCCAACGTTGAACTAGTTTTTTCATATACCTGATGCAAAAAAAGTCTGTCTGGTTGAGCCAGTATCCCACAAATTCTTTGACCACCACATTGTTGCTGCTCAAAATGGTAAACCCACGTTTCATCGCACGGCAAAACATTACCAGAAAAGGGTCACCTTCCCTTTCAACAGTTTTTTCAAAGTTTGCTTCCTTGTGTTGTTTCGTTAACTACCTCGGGACCCACTTGTACTTGTTTTGTTGCACTTCGGCTTGTTACTGATAACGTTATACGATGTTCCGATACTTGCTGCAACTGTTTCTAGATCTTAGACAGGAATACGCCTTCACGAATAGTGCCGTGAATGCTGGTTTCAAGGGAAGGAGTTGACAATTGAACTGGCCGGCCAGGACATTGCACATTAATCACCGAGGTTCGACCGTTTCTGAATATTTATACCCAGAAAATAAAAATTTCCGCGGTTCGGACAAATTTCACCATACTGTAAAATCGCGGAGAAAAGATTTTAGGTGTATTTTCTCGTTCAGAAAGAAAAAGCCGGATCACTGAAAGTTGTTCAACTGATGAGAAAACTTCAGCAGACAGGCTCATCCCAGTGTCCTATAGTATGTAAGGACTGAAACGTTTGTGTGTGGCCCCAGAAGCGTGGCTCGTGGTGAATAGTCTCCAGAATACAGTTGTAAAAGATTTTAAATGTATTCTCCCCTGTGTAAGGACATCTACTTCTCTACAATCTCATTAGCAGCGATTTTCAACACGTCATATCCATATTCACCGTAACTTTTCACATTTGTATGGTTTCTGGTTAGGCTAAAATCGTATACGTCAATATCGGAGTAACGCAAACTCATATAGAAAAGATGTGACATTGTCGAATATCTCAGTGTTTTTATTTTCCTGCTTACACCGCCGGCATGTAACCTATATTTATGCTTCATTTTATATCTAATTATCAGAAGCTTTAGCACATGGAGCGTTATTTATACCATGTTGACTTTTAACGCATTTCATGTAATTCAAAATTGCATTAATGGGAAATAAGAAAAAGTGGGTGTAATAAATCTTTATTCTATAGTAAAATTTCACTTACTGAGCGTTGTGACCATGGCATAGTGAACTGACTGATAAGATTAGCTAACCATGTCTGGTCTGCTCTGCTCTGCTCACCTTCCTTACTAACCTCATATATCAAAGTCTCGTTTAAATATCATCTTATTTTCACTGATCTAGTTGAGTTCACGATAAGTTTGAAAGGGAAAATTCATCCCATACCTTTATTGGGAACTGTTAACCCGATTTAGATTTATTTATTGATTCCATGTATCTTGCATTAAAGAAACACTACGTCTCAAAAATTTATTATTTGCCCAGTTAACGCCACAACGTTGAAGTAAATGTGGAGAAAAATACTTAACACTATCTTTATCACGGGAACTTAGTAGTGTAAAAGCTATTATGAAACATTAACGCATATTGTGTTCAGTTCAGGAAATGGTGTACGTCAAGACTAATTCGTAGTATTTATGGGTTGATAAGTACGGGGTATGATAAAAAAAAACTGGGCGCTGTCTGTATATCCCGTTCATTTTCTAAATCAACTGATTACAGACGGTTAAAGTCTTTAACTTAGTATAACAATAGGATATTTTGATTTTAAGATTATTTTCTGGTTTGATAGTCCTAGGTAGACTTGACTTTATAGTTTTATCTTGGAATAATGAATGCTGAATTGATAAAGTTGAAGCCGATGTTTGTCTATTATAAGACAAGCTATTTCTATCATGAAACCCTGAAGTTCCTAAGGTTTATAAATTCTTCACTCCTTTTTGTAAAACTTGTAACTGATTCCTTATACTAAATATAAATCAGGGTATGACAGGTTGAAGCTTTTTTTATGCTGAGCTTCTAGACTGTCGTGTCACGTCTATAATAGAGAAGTGTGTTAGAATCAACAGCTCTTCCTTCAAGAGACGCCAATGGATTCAGAAAACGTAAACAACACGGTTTGAACAGGGACGAATTCGCATTCGTGAAGGCCGATTTTCGTTTCGCCACTTTGGGACATCATATCACAAAAGTGTGAATGTGTAAAGCAGTGGACCAGAGTTAAACGGGCACTGTGAAAAGCCGATCAGCGGATCGCATTCGTCCGCATGACTGTGGGTCACTGAAAGACGCGTGCATTGATCGCTGAAGGCTAGAAGGAACACCGTCGGACACCTTGGCCCTGGCCATCTACTGCTTAGCCAACAATGGTCTGGTAAGGCAACATGGTAACTTTTAGGACGAATCCCACTTTAACGAGCACCACAGTGATGGGCGGGAACGCACTGCTTCATCAAGCCTCAAGCTGGCTGAACGCCAAGCGTGATGATGTGGGGCGCCATTGGGTTTAGTTCACGATAAATCGAGAAAGTTGTTCAATCTGTTTACCATACCGCAGATGGAATATGTACAGATCGCAGTCAATCGACACTTTCCCGTCAGCACCGACCATCGGCCGTTAACGCTCTACGGACTCTTGCTAAAGCAGCCAAGCAGAACATTTACCACTCACAGATCAAATGTCAGTTTTAATTTTACCCTACGACATAAAGTAGCCCTCATTGCATCTCGTGAGGATTTCGCAAAAATACGGATATAAAGCGTTAATCACTCCTATATCAGCGCTGGTAATGAGCAAAGTACTTGTTATACGGTTTTAGTGACACCGGCAATTTTTACAAACCGGATTATATTCTTGTTATACAAGGACCGTTCAGAACTGTAAAATAAATTCACTTCTAACAGGAAGTACTTGATTTCTGTAGTTGTAAATAAAATCTCAACCACGCTCTGATCCAAATACTGAGATTGCTGCTTTATGGTGTGAACCTTTAATAGACACGACATGCTCACGAATTCAAGAAACTGAAGATATCCTCAGACTATGGAATAACTTTAAACAGAAACTATAATATGACACTGTATAAGAGCACAAACTTGCAACGTGTGTAAAAGCTCGACATGATGCATCATGCAACTGTCGCGATAGTCAGAAAATTGGGCCAGTGCCGGTTATCCATTTATAGGGACTTGGGCCATGTAAACTGAAGTAAAAATTAAACTGGAAAAAGTGTGACAATGATATAAACCAATTATTATATTTATTACTAAGTGAACAACAAATTTTATCACGAAACCGTTTCAGACGTTAATTGATGGATTAAACGACCTCACGCCATCCCATTTCAGAAACCACAAAACTTATGACTAATGGCCACTTTGATGTGATTAACAAAAACTTAATTTGTTGCCAAAATATAGCAAAATAATCACTACTATCAAAGGCTGTTGACGAATTATACACATTCAGTTCCGAAATTAATTGCCAACTGCCACTGTTTTAACCACATTTCTAAAAAAAGTAAACCCCACCGCCTACATAAAACTAATTTCTTTTATTTTCCCTCTGATTTATTTTTCTTAAATTTCTGAAAGCTTTTCCAAACCCAATTTCGACGGAGGTTATTTTACTGTTAGATTTTTAAATACTAATAGATTACAGTAATTGTTTACCAGAATCTGACGTGAAAAACGCTAATCTCAAGGTACTTATTTGTCCATGACAGGGAAAAGTAAGATGGAGAGAAACTTTACTTTGACCATCTTCTTATTAGTTTAACGAAGATAGAAACGAGTCCATTCGACGATAGTTGCTTATGCATTTGCAATTATCCTTAAAATGTTTCTGCTCACATGATATCTGTTAATAGTCGTAATGTCAACCATTCTGCACTAAAAAGTAAGGCTCATACCAATCATTGATTGAAACTCGTTTTATAAACTAAATAATATGAAACAAATGAAAATTTTGTTTGTCGGTCTGTCACTCCTCATTTATGCAATAACATAGAATATTGCTCTCTGCGAGCTTTCTGCAGGATCACGATTTCCATGGCAGAGATTAGTCATCGAGGATTTGACATGTGTCATAATTAAGCATGATCTGAGGAAAATGGTGACTTGAAAGCTGGAGCCCACGAGGACATGCGACCAGGCTGAAGGTCCGCAAACCACAGACAGCGACCTCGGTTACCGGAGACCCGCACAGCTGCCAACATTTGTTTTCTACTTTCTCCACCGCCTAATGATCATTATCTATGACGTGTGTTTAGATCCTAGAGGTCTTTGGCTGAGCTGCGACCAATGACCTCGCTTCTTGCTCGGACTGCATTGTTGACCACTACTGTTAGACATTACATAAATATTGTTTTACGTCACGTATCTGTCGGATAAATTTCACGTAACTATACTGCTACAGAATTTATTACGTTTTCTGACAACGTGATAATTTTTAAAAACAACGGCTATTTTTCTCTGTATTGAAACGTGAAGCCTGCTATCTCAGAGCCTTCATTCTAAAATATAAAACTATACCAGCACTCTGATAAGAATGTGATTGAAGCCACTTTTCGGTAAATAATTCTGATCCTGCTTCTTACCTATATGAAAGACGTGGGTACCTTTAGTAAAGGTCATGGCTGATGAAATACCGGGACAGGTCATACATAGCCTCGGGATATCTGAGAACTTGAATGTGTACCTCCGTGTACTTTTATTTGAAATTATGTAGTTATTACTTTTGATTGCTAAAGGTGAGTGAAAATTATATTGGACATTACCTGATTGCAATCCGAATCCTGAAATGATTAATCGTCAGCGTTTAATAGATCCGTACTTCAAATGGAATACATTACAATTTTCGGTGAATAAACATGACATCAGTAAATTGCGCTGAAATATCGTGAAACGTGTATAGACTAAATGAACGACCGTCAGCAAATTGTGGTGAATGGAAGTATCCAACTACACTTCTGAAAAGCTATCTTATTTTTCGTCAAGCCCATTGCCATGTTTTATGTAATTTATATGTAAGGATACAAAAATTTTATCTTAGATTATACCATTGAAATATTTTTAAATACCCTGTATAGATTTTCAGTGGAGTAGTAGATTTAATCAATTACAAGATAAAGTGAATTCTTGTCGTTGCATAATACAAAAATTTGATATGCCTTGTTGAATTGAAATTTCTGTGTCAGGCATGGCGATAATTCGACAGTGAACCTAAGAAAATTTTTTAGTTTGGCCCCTTTAACAGTTTTGTTTTAGTGTTATTGTTTATAAACACATGCTAGCAATTTATTAAAAAGGGCTTTCAACGATTACCCTCTAATTTTTGTGGTTTACTTACAAATAAACAATTTAAAAAGACATGAAAGCATAACTAATATTTCAGCGTTGCCCATCTTTGGTTTCCATGGATATTAGTTTTCGAACACACACAACACACACATTTTCAAGGATTAATTGAAAAAATTAAATCTTTTAATCGAATATGACCTCAAGTGTGCTATTTCGAAACTTGTAAGAGAAATGGAGTACAGGTACAGCTCAGATCCTAGTGTCTGTCAGGGGTCGGTCGTCTTCAATATTCTTTCAGTTCCTTAATTAAATATAATATTGTCCTACTTTCAGTTTAACGGGTTTAAAAACAATTTTTACGCAATTTTAAATTCATACTGATATAATAATTATAGTATTGTTCGTCCGGTTTTCCTGTGTGAGAGAGGAAGTGTGTCCAACTTTTTGAACAATAAGAAACTGATTTTCTTCAGCGAAAAATATCTTAAATAAATAAAATTTCTAAATTTGTTCTTTCCGGAGAGACAATTATTGTATCATATACGAAGGCCTCTGTTCCTAATTGTTTCCTGAAGACGAACAGAGTTTTATAATGTTGGAAACGTCGGACCATTTCTTCTTTCTAAACCATAGAAAATCCGAATAAAATGCTCTCCATATTGACACGCCACTGTCAAAATGTAAACTAATGTAATGTTTTGATCTCTTAGTTGTGGGTGTAATAGATCTTTGCGCCAGAAAACCCGTTCTCTTTGGGAAGTGCCGTCTGGTCCTTTCCTGAGGCCGCAAGTATTTCGCGTGAAATGTGATCGTCGAAGAATAACAGCGTGCCACATGCTGGTCATTGGCATCGCTAATTATTCAGGTGAATATGAAATGAATATTTTGCGTGGAATCTGCTTGTCTATATATTTTCTTACACATTGCCGGCTACCTCTTCATTCGGCGCATCTGGATTGTGTGTCGTGACACAAACTATAAAAATAAGTGAATGCTCAAATGAGAATTTGATAAATGATAATATGAAATAAAACACCTTTGCACAATCGACTACGTTTAAAAAAATAGGCGCGATTATACATTACGCAATAATGAGAAGTGTCAGAATATTTTAAACAGCGTTCTGACACCATAGTAGACCTCATCCTGTTGTTTTAAACTTAACTTCCAACTAAATTCTGATTCTACTTCACATTACCTCGACATACAAGTTATAGAATGTGTAATATGCCAATGAATACATTTCTTAAATGGGTATGCCATGTCCATTTAAATTCTACAAGTTTCATGTTGCAGTTTTTTTTAGGGGGGGGGGGGGAAGAGATATTGATTAAAAGTCGAATTTTATCGATATTATTTATTAAAACTTGTATGACTGAAGCTTCATTAATATGTCCTGTAACTGATAAGTTTGTGAATTGTACCGTGGATATTATATTGCTAATAAACAAGTTGTGTGCTACTGTGAATGCATAATACCAACAAAACGAAAATAGACATGTATTTTATTAATTTCATTACTCCTTGGCTGAGGAAATGGGACATGTCACAAATAAAATGACATAGATACCAATTTATAACACCAACTTTCTGTACAATACAGCTGAAAATACAGTATGAAAATGGCAAATTAATTAATAGCCTTAAATGCAATAAAATAACATTGAGACACTGAAAACTAAGTGTTTCGATTAATATTTACAGAGTATGCTTACAATTTATATTATCACTGAACAAAATAAATGTGGAACTGCAGAAACACAAAATACAGAATAATACAAAGAATCTCACACTTGGTCACAAACGGTCAAGTCACTTCTCGAAGCTGAAAGTCTAGAAATCTAAACTCCAGCCTGGAATAAAGAAAAGAGCTGAAAAAAAGTATACCAATTATGAAATACAATATTTTACAAAGCAACATATTAAACAGTTTAACAGAAGAAGTAATGCTGCTTAATAACTCAAAAATGCCTCATCTGTAAAGAATTCTTATTCAATGGAACATTCTTGGAAAGTGTTTTCTGGTAGGGTATAACTGTCGGCATCATTACAATTTTGATTCATCATACTAAATTTTAAAAGAATATCTCTAATACAATATGTTATGCAGTAATTATTGTGCAAGGTTATAATTACTATTAAGAAATGTTTTTTTTGTTAAAAATATTAAATTATTTCTGAATGTTTAGGGTGTTGCAAGGGCATGTACACCCCAGCTCTGCCGTGAAGTATTACTGTATCCACCTGACCATGCTGACTGTGGAGGACGGTGGAATTCTGCCCGTTGATGAGGCAGAACTGACCACAGTAGATGATCCAGACAGTGGAAGGCTGCCCGATGTTGTAGCCGAAACAAGAATCTTGGCAGCAGTAGATCATCCAGACAATGAAACTTATTTTTCAATTGCTATTCAGGTTTTCATTCCATTTCTCATCGCAGGTTTTGGCATGGTCGGGGCAGGCCTCGTTTTAGACATTGTTCAGGTTTGTCAGAGTTCTCTTAAAGTTTATATGAATAAAGTTTAACATATTTATTTGTAGAATATGAAAGATTTTGTAACTGGACTATTTATGATTTCACTATCCACGTTTGTGGCCAATTTATCTATTGATCATGTAAATAGCTTAGCAAAGATGTTGCTTTATATAGATGTCTTTTCTGTATTGAATTAATTTCATTTCTGTGCACAGAATACTTGCACTATATTTATTGCAACTACTATGGATAAGAAATTATTGCTGAAATAAAATCTTAATAGTGGTCCCAAGTAACTGAGAATTTATTGGAATTTCTTAAAGCTTTCAAGTGCAATACTTTTGATACTTATTAGCTTTGAGATGGAAGACACATATTGTTTCTGATTAAAATTTAAAACTTTGAAGGGGATTGATAAGTGGGGACAGTTTTATTGCAGCATTTTTTTTTCAAAAACTTCAAAGCACATTTTCCCACCTAAAAACCCAGATTTGCCTAATACAGTAATAAGACATCCTCTTTACCTCTATATATTATGGAGAAACATTCTTCTTACATTTTCTATATGTTTGGTACTTTGTATTTTCTGCAATCTTACATAATCATGTCTTATGGAAATGTTTTTTGTTTCTAATTCATATAAATCTTAATCATTAGTGAATGACACACACACTTAATGTAGAATGTTCATGTCTATTATCACATTCAATGAAAATAGAAATCTTCCTTCTTCTTCTTCCTTGGGTCTGCAGCCCATTCAGGGCCTTTTCCTATTGGGCTGACTGCCATTTTATGACATTTCGAGCTTGGGGTGATTCATGGTTGGTGTATATCCAATACTCTTAATCCTAGTCTCCATGATCATGACGACATCCAAGCCTATGCCATGATTTGAACCTGGGACCGCTGTGTTGTGAGGCAGGGATAGGAGCCACTAGACCACAGGAGGTTGGCAAAAATAGAAATCAATAATTAAAGTGAATGCATTCATTTGTTCAAAGCTATTATAAAAGTAGTAAAGGTTTTTTAATCACATTCTCATTGTTCTGTGAACACTCAAACAGAATTTTTGAGTCTTTGTGGCAATTATGTATTTTAAATTTGTTGAGTATGGTGCAATGAAATGTGGAGATACATGTTCTGGGTAATCCAATTGTTTGTGTCAAAGAGAAAATTAATATAGACGAGGAGGAGTGGAAGTATTATATTCATAGAGTGCCAGTCAAAAGAAATAAATTAACTGGATAGCTGCTTCAGTAGATGTGGGCTGAATTAACTTGGTCTACATCAATATGATTGTTCATACTTGTGCCCTAGCACTGAATTCTCCTAATTTTTTCCCCCAAAGACACCGCATTTTTGGTACTGCTTGAAATAATGTCTCTACTTACATTATTAACTTAATCTTATAAAGAATAAATAGACCATATACCTTGGGTTTAGTTAGTAACAGGTTATGCCAACTACTTAATATTTTAATATATGATGTAAATTCTTTTCAGCATTGGGTAGTGTTTGATGTGGTGACTGAAATTGTTATATTAGTTCCTGCTTTGCTTGGCCTCAAAGGTAACCTGGAAATGACTCTGGCATCACGTTTGTCAACACAAGCTAACTTGGGTCACATGGATACTCCTAAACAACAATGGAGCATGATTGTTGGAAATCTTACTTTAATTCAGGTAACATTTTGTTACTCGTAACACTGGGGTTCATTTATTCCTTGAACATATGAAATTGCTTTTCATAGAGTTGAAAATTGAATTTTATTCCCCATGGTTATTTTACCATTTCATTTGGTTCAAATTATTCTGAAATCTTGTTATTCACGTGTTCACGTAATGATAAATAACCTAATGGTGGATGTAAGAATAAAATCGCTACCAATTATCCAATATGACATATTCACTTAATGTCAAACACACTCATTATTGATAATTGAAAACAATTAATATGCATTTGTGGTGTTATTTTCAGTGCCAAGCAATTGTTGTTGGCTTTTTGGGCTCCATTGTAGCTATTGTGATGGGAGCCATAAAGAGTAGCAGTGTAGAACTTGACCATGCATTTCTTCTATGCGCCAGCAGTGTTGTTACAGCTTCTCTTGCCAGTTTTGTCTTAGGTATTTGATTATAACTATATTTTGGTTAAATATTGAACGATACTAGTATAGTTATGATGTTTTCACTATTTAATTCTCTAGTTTATGATTTGTTTCCTTTCAAATATGTATAGTTTTCTGTCCAATGTTTTAACTGGGCTAATCCTTGTAATATGGATTGACGTAAAAAGTTTGGTAAATTGTGTATGCAGTGCCATTTGGTAAGATGCACACTCCTATTATCTCATCTTTATTACCAAAATTATTTTTTTTAAAAAAAACACCGTTTTTAATTCAAAAACTACTTAATCTTTCTTGATTCACACACACACACTGGTTATATATAACACATTATTGTACAAGTAGCAAAGCATCTAAAAAGCCAGTTTAATGACAGGAATTACAAAGGACAACATTTAAAAAATGCAACCCATTTTAGGTATTCACTAAGAATCACTTTCCAGGAATTAACACATTGTAAACCAAAAGTTTTCCTGGTGTTGATTAGTCAATAAAGTTCTCCTGGATAAGTTCATCAAAAACATACTGTCGTCAAAATGTCACATTTTTCAAGTCGACATATTTTTCCACACCCCATTTTTGTTAAAATTTTGGGTAAAAAGGAACCTAGCATACACAAGAAACTCTGGTACATAAAACCTCTGGATGACATTTTCAACTATTTGTGGAATTTATTTCCTTCCTCAGCTAAATTTTGGCTATATTATTTTCTCTGCCATAAAATTAACACACATTTTTTTAAATCACTATGGTTTATACATGTTTATTCTACTTATTCTTATGTTTAGGTTTCAGTCTGAAGTGTGAAAATCATAAACAATAAAAAATTGAACTAGCTTAACCCATTCAACTCTGATTATATGATGTTCAAGTCCTTTCGGAACTTGGCCTTAAAATCCGTTGACATGAATGTCACACGCTGCGTATATTACTGTAGATATTCATTTAACTTTCAAGGTATCTAACAGAGGACACTTGTGTTAGCTTGATTGGTTTCTTGAGACTTTGGGAGAGTGATTTTCCTATTCTTTTTCTCAGTAGAACTTAACTTGTCTTTCTTTGTCTTCGAAAAATAAGGAAATGCATGGCCTGACTATCCGAAATGGCATCTAGAAAAATGCGCAGTTAAGATCATGATGGAATACTTGCATTATTAGATAGTGTTTTAGGTATTGAATATGAAGTAATATTAGAAGAAATTTTTTTTGAAACTGACATAACTGACTGCCTCTCAAAAAGAGGATGAAAGATGAGGTCCTACATTACATACATGTAGAGGAAAGAATGTGACTGAATCTAATGTTGTTATGGGCATGTGTGAACCGTTGCTGAATAGAGGTCACAGATTCTTCTTGACAATTAGTACATGTTTCCTGACTTTGCAATGTCAGAGGTCGACATTCATCTTCCGCTACCCCTGTTAGCCTTCAAGCAAAAAAAAAATGGGCCGAATATCCAATAAACATTATCGGTACAGAAAATAAGAAAAAGCCATATAAAAAGTGTACAGTGTGCTTAAAACATAGTAAGAGAAGTGAGACACATTAACAGTGTGAAAAGTGTAAAGTTTCTCTTCATATGCAAAAATGTTTCAAACAAAACTACACTAATACATTGAACTATGTGAGTATGATTCAGTTTACTATTCTGAAAGATTGAAGAAAATATCTTAATTAGCTGATTTTTTAATAAACATTTAAGTGTGAAAATACATTATTATTCAGTAGAGAGCTCAGTGTCTGCATTTAATTCTCAGTCCAGTGTTTACATATGATGTATTTAAATCAGAGTTGATTGGGTTAAAATATAGTTATATCTTACATATTAGTCATTTATCACTTCAAATAATTTATTAGCTGAAAATAATGAACATTTCATTACCATGTGAAATTTGTGTGTAGGTCTCATAACAGCTGCTGTCATTGTGTTTTCACGCCACTGTAACATCAACCCAGATAATGTGGCAACTCCTATTGCTGCTAGTCTTGGTGACATAACCTCACTTGCTCTTCTTTCCTGGATTTCAACAGTTCTTTATGATGCTATTGGTAAGTCTATGATGTGTTACGTTAAATTTTATTTACATAGTATTTGTTTTACTTTATGCCATTTTACTACTTCCTATCACATAGGTTTTAAATTTATCTTTTATAAATATTCAGAAGCACGAGTATTGAGGGTGTTAAGTAGTTATGAATACAACAAACATTTCATTATTGTTTTTATATAATTTTGTCCACATTGATTTGCAACATATTCTTGCTAAAATTTAATCATATTTTGTAAAACTTATATAATTTGACTTCTCTCTCTTCCCTTTCCATACCAATTATTTTGACAACATATCTACAAGATTCTCTCTCTCTCTCTCTCTTCATAAGGACAGGAAAAGAGAGAGAGAAAATTGGCTTCCCTGAAGTGTTCAGTTAGTAGGCCCCATGTTGAGTGTGGAGTTTTTAAATTTTTGGAGGCACTGCCCCCTTCATCAGAAGACTAAGGAAAAAATTCAGAGTGACAGCCAGCTGTTGACTGAGTAATCAAAATTACTGCACAGCTAGAGTTTGCTGGTACCCAATAGACTTCAATGAAGGTCATGGCAAACACCATGATGAGTGTGTGGTTTTCTTGAATTTTCGGAGGTGACGCCCCTTACATCAGAAGATAAAGAAGAGCATCCAAGTGACGGCTGGCCGTCGATGGAACCATACTCTCATCATGGTGTTGCACGTAAGGTAAACCACTACCTTTCTATCTCTCTTTCCTGTCCTTACTGTGTGTAGGAAGGAGTAATATTTTTGATGAAATTCTGGCATTATTTTTTCACTATAATAATAATCATCTTAATGATAATTTGAGAGAAACCATACATAGATTAAAGGTATAATATAATTAATGCTTCTTTTAAATTTATGTGGTTTTAAATAATTTTAGAACACTTTTAAAATTTGAAATCTAAAAGATAATTCACATTCTTAACCTAATTTGTGAAATTTGCTTATATTTGTGCTTCTTTGGTTTTCGTAGGAAAACAGGACTGGTTGGCTCCCCTAATTATTGTTTGTTATGTATTGGTTACTCCTCTCTGGGTTTGGATTGCAAAGAAGAATAAACATACTCGAGAAGTATTGTACACTGGCTGGACTCCAGTGATGGCTGCAATGCTTATAAGCAGGTACATAGAAATTGATTTATTAATAAAAAAAAATTAATGTTAATTCAATGGATATGATTTTCAGTTTAGATACTTGTCATTGATCAACAATATAAGTTTAAGATAGGTATAAGTAGACTGAATATTATAATTTATATTCTAAAGTGATTAAAAAACCTGTTTATTTCAGTCTCTCTTAAAATTTTACAATTTTCTCAAAGGGACACAGTCAGTAGCTTTCAGAGCTGTTGTTCCATAATCTTGTAAGTTACAAAATTTTTATTAAAATTAAGAACTGTACACTAAACATCATACAGGAGTCCTAGACATTACAGACTCAACACACACCTGCTTAGCACAATGGTTATTTACAAAATTTATAGCTTTTGTCCATCATGTTGGACTGCTTGTTTACAACATTTTGTGTATGATGTTACATGTACAGTTTTAATTTTAATAAAAAAAAATTGTAACTTTCAGATTATTATAGAATAATTCCAAAAGCTACTGACTGTGTCCCTTTGAGGAGATTGTAAAAAATAAAGAGGTTTTTAATCATTTTAGAATGTAAGTTTTTTTTAAAACAATGTTTTGTTAGGCCTTGATAAACAATTGTCTTTTCCATGTCAAAAATTTTCAGTTATATATTTTCCGTTCTTCCATTTTACTTGTGTACATGATTATTATTTTCTCCCCTTCAAACTTAAATGTTCATTTCTATGAAATTTTAATTTTTAATGCAATAAACTTTTTTGCGAATTCAATGACCTATTAACCACAAAACAAACCAGAAGTAAAATCCTCTTCAATTTTATTGTGACATCAGCAATTTCTAGTCAGACTCCCAGTTTCATTCAGAGAATTTAATGCAAGTGTTCTTTCAATATATTATTTGCTACTTTTCATTCTCTCCTTTTATCAATATAAATGTGTCTAATAATATCATATTTGGGCTATTTAAAAAATCCTTTATATAGAACATGGGTATCAAACTAGATTAATTTCAGAAACAATATATTATTACCATTAATATTCAAAGTGACACTAACTCTCTTGGTGACGTATGATATAATTTTTTCTACTCTATTTCTTTGTACATTTTAATGTTCTGAAATTTTTCAACATATGTTAGTATGAGAAGTTTTACAAATGTAGAGGAAATGTAGTGCTCCCCGTTAATGTATTTTTTCAATACATTATTATAGAAACCCTCTTAACCGGCCACTATGGGACCGTGCCTCCGGCCTGTTGCCAATTCAGCCACTTTAACTGACTGACATTTAAGTAATGGTTTTATATATAAGAATCGGCTACAGTGCACGAAAAGAGTTAAGTGCAAAAGACCATTTATTAAAATTATTATTTTGTTAATTGAAACTCCAGCATTCACATTTCAATAAGTTTTACTTAAAAAAACAGACACAATGGTAATTGTAATTGGTAATTACATAAAAAGAATTCTGTATTCTTGATATTATTACAGGAAAACTGCTTATGGATTTCCACTGAGGTTTTCCTCTGACTGTTTACAAAAGTCTGTGAGCTTTGTCTGTTTCTTCTTTTCTATAGTTTTTTGAAGGCAAAATCTCATAATTTTTTCATAAATAAAATATTGACAGCTGTTGATTTATCCTGTTGTTCTTTATGCTGTTCCTCACAAGTACTTATTTCAGCCGTTCTCAGCTATCTGGTCAGTTAAAGTGAGGCTAGTAAAGAGAGTGCTTCTAAATTCATAAGTAGTGTCCAAACTGTTGGCTTCAATGCGTGTTGTGGAAAATATGGGTAACAGGAAGACAAATTGTTTCAGTAGTGCCAAGAAACTTGCATACATAAAGAGTGGCCATTATGAAGGAACGTGACATTACCACGTCCACTTTAAATTCTAAAACAAAAGTGGCTCAGGAAAGTCCAAGAGTTTTTTAAAGCACCAAAGGATAATCTGTCCAAGCTGAAATTCCAATTTCTCAGACTGGATGTTGTGACTAAATTTCTTTTATTGATTTGCTGCACATGGAAAATATTTCCAATTAGTGAATATGCTGGGTGAATTTGCAGACTTCATTGTCTCCTGGATGGCTCAAAATATTGAATTCCCATCATGGAATTATTTGCAAAGAAAATAAGCGATTGACAGTTTTATTGTATATTAATAGTGATCATACAGAAATTTTTGACATTGACAGTTGTAAAGTTAGTGAAAGAATGTTAGTGTGAATCGCTACACAAGTCTTTTAATGTTATTTGGTGAAAGTTGATCCTTGGCGCTACACCCTTTTGAGGGCTTTGGCCTACTGGAATACCTGTCAACTTGTGTTCTGAAATGTCTAGTGTTTTTGGAGTGGTGCCGATTCTCCTTCAGTTTTAGTGACTGAGACAAGCACAAACCTCCTGTCCTGGAACTTCAACCATGGACCTCTGTGATGTGAGAAGGGATGCTGACGCTGACTACTACACCACAGCAGGTCGACATGTGCCGCCCATTATTATGTGCAATATATGTGTGTGTGTTGTGGGCTTGTCCGACCATGTTGCATAGGAATAAACATTTCAAAACATATAATCTGTCCATGTCTTACTTCGTGTTATATTACGTCGATATAATTTTAAGTTATGTCTGCCATAATTTTCTTTGCTTATATACAAACCATATTTAATTTAACAATCTACTTTGTTCTTCATTTATTTTCAGCGTTGGGGGTCTAATTTTGGACTTTATGGTGTCCCGTTTTGAAGGTATAGCAGTTTTCCAGCCTGTCATTAATGGTGTAGGTGGCAATCTTGTCGCAGTACAAGCCAGTCGAATTTCCACTGCACTTCATCGTGAAGCAGAACTAGGAACCTTGGCAGATGAAGATACAGTAATATTTATAACGCCTGGTGCTGGATTTTTTGGAAAGGGTAATTATAGATTTCATACAAACTAACAGTTGAGAGAGAATATTTATCTGATATGTATTCAGCTTTTAGAAAAAAAATTGAACTATATCCCAGGGGCCCTAGTCAACCCTTTGCTACCTTTCTCTACCTTCCGCATCCCCCCCTTTTCAATTCCCTTACTATGCTGTTGCCTGTTTCAGGATCACCCTCATGTTGCCTGTTAACCCAAAAAACCTTGTGCTGCAATTAATAGTGATATTAAAGTGGCGCACACTTGCATCGTGCCTGCAACTGATCTGGTTTCACTGAAAAGTTAATCTGTTTATCAAATTACTGGGCACTGTTTCATCCAGATATTTCACGCAAAATTAGTCTACAACAAATGTATATATACAACTAGCAAAATAATGTTCAACAATGAACACTTTGTTCTTGGGAAAACAACTTTTTTACAAAAATATGAAAACCATGCAATACTACAAATGTCATGTGACCCATACACATTTCAACGGCCCCTATGTTGTTGTCTATAATACCATTAGTGCTCTTTTGTTATAATCTATAGAAATAATTTAAAAAAATACTATTTACAGACACATTATTTCAATGTGTTAGGCTTCGATCACTCTCTATGCATGTTGCATTGCATTACTTTTTTCTGCCTTTCTTTACTTTACAGTTTATTATATATATAAAATATAAATGAGAATGTATGTCCTGATTGCCATGCAATAAGTTGTTGTGCTAATCCCAGAGAAGATTTCTGTCCCTTTAAAAGATTTAGGTTCCTTTATTTCCCACGTTTCAGGACAAAAATGTCCCACCCTCAAAACACTATAGATTATAGCCCTCACAACCTGTCAAGCAAGATGACTATACATCTGTTGAATGTGAGAGAATGCTTAATTTTAACTAACATTTTAGTTTCGTAATGAGAGATTAATTAGTTAATAAATATGCAAAATGTTTTAGAAGACAAAGTGCAGATGATTGGCTAGTAGGTAAGGTACATTTCAGAGGCTGTAGAGTCCCTCTGAAGAAGAATAAAAAAGGGGGGTAGGGATTTAAAGAGGGTCAGTGCAAAGCAATTGTATTTGTTTTTGCTTTTTTTGTGACTGGGCATAAGCTGCTATTGTTAGTTATTTTTTTAAAACTTTGACAGTGATGTGGTAGTTTGCTATACAATCTGGGATGTGTCTTTTGGTATTTTGCCCAATGTAATTAGCAGTTGGATCCATGGATGATATGGGAAGAGAAACAGGTGGTGATCTAATCATTTTTTGTAATTGGTATTCTTGGTGGGATTTAGGAGTATTGTAGTGGGTTGTGAAGAATAGAACAGACATTTCACTTGTTCCTATCACTAGCTTCGCAATCTCGTGTGAGCGGGGGCTGGTGATGTGGAGCTCTGCAGGGTAGGACAAGCAGTTAAGTGTATGAAGACAATCTTTGGGCAGATGGGGACGATGTTCTATATTTCAGAGTTGGATTTCAGTCCAGTGTTGGCCAGGAGGAGAAATGAGTTCTGATTTTGTATGTTGTGGGTAGGGATAGACTACATACTTTGTTGGTAAAGTGTGGGTTTAGATATTTGAACAGTGGGTAGCCCACAGGTTATTTGTTTCTGGAGGAGGTATTTGGGGTATTTTCTGTTGACTAATGCATTGAGAATACAGTTCATGCAGGGGAACAGACTGTTCCAAGTAGAGCAAATGTGAGCTTACATAAGAGCTAGATTGTTTGGGAGGGAGTGTTTGGTGTGTTAAGGATGGCAACTACTGAAGTAAAGGTACTGTAGTATGTTGGTCAGTTTAATGTAGACTGAGATGGTGATTCATCCAAAATTAAGGTGTATATCAACCATTATTCAGGTAGGTGTTGTTGGTGGGGCAGTAATTCAAAATAAACTTGTTTTTTGTAATTTTGTGTTTAGCTTTTGAAGAGAATCAAAAAGGGCATCCGTTCTGTTGTCAATAGCATGAAAATACATTTATGAAGCATAACAATGTTAAGTTTTAGTGATGAGGAATTTATTCTGAAATAATTCATGAAAGTGTGTGATAAAATCTGAAGTGGAAATTTTCGCTTGTTTTTGAACACAAAACTTTGCAAAGAATTATGAAAGGAATTAGTCACTTGCCAATGATCTAATAAAATATTTTTGTGTAATTTTGCTTAGTTTTGATTTTATAAAATTGCAAAAATGGTATCCAAGCAAAATTTGTGAAGAATCACATTTTCCCTGCACAAATTCTTAAAAGGGCCACCCTGAATTAATAACTTTTTCCCATGCAATTATAAATAGCTCATTCTATCATACTAGAATTAATATTTGCCACTTCAATACATCATTTTAAGCTTAAAAATCACAGCTGAATGATAGTATAAATCAAACTGTGCTTTCAGACAAGTCATTGGCTTTGATATGTGAAACCTCATGAATGAGGAGAGATAGAAAGGAGGTGACTTACCTGAGGTTCATAGGTTGTAGACACCTTGTGAGGTTTAGAGTAATGAATTTTTGGTGAGACGACGAGTCATCGACTCAGCAGGCAAAGTTATTGTGTAGTTAGCTTTTGCTAGTGAACAATTGACCAAATTTCTCTCTCAATGAAGGTCAGGGAAGAGGCAAATAATTGATGGAGCTGGGGAGGTGCACACATTCACATGTTAACAAATGCAAACACATCAACATTTTAACACATACCTACTAAAAGGGGTATACATGAGAATTAAATTCAGAATTAACTTTTTATAAAAAAAAATTAAATAGCATCTCTCCAAAAGAATCAAATATTAAAATTTTTGTTCTCTAAATATTGTTTTTTGTTATCATTTAAGCATGTTTTATACAAAGAGGAACAAAATTTAGAGTATTTGGAATCCCAGAATGTATAGCAAAGTACTTTATAGCACTTAACAGCGGCGCACTCGGACTCCAGTTCACAATTGAAGAGAAAGGACTGTTTCAAAAAATTGTATGACTGCTATCTTGGAGTCTTGAAGCAATGTTAGAAAATCGCATTATATGACCTTTCTAACCAATGTGGGAGACTTCTGGTCATTATTAGCACAACACTCAAATGAACTTTTTTTTCCTCCTTGTGCACTGGTTTAAGCAACCAACACTTGTACACCTACATCTGTGAAATCAGCTCAATAACAAAAACATCTCAGCATTAACCTATAACTTTGGAACCTAGGGTTGTCTTTATCATAAATTGCGTATTTTCTGTTGAGAAATGCATCGATGATACAGTAGAGCAAATGCAAGCTTTAAAATAACTTGTTGACCTCCTCCGAAAACACACATCCCAGTCCTTTTCCACTGGCCATATATTTAAACCCACCCTTGACTAAGAGAATATGTAGTCCACCTTTAACAACAACCTACTTTCCTGTACTACATAAGCTCAACTTCTTTCTCCATGTGGCTTAAACTGGTCTGCAATCTAACCTGGAGATAAAGAACATCCTCCTCACAATACTCCCTACCTTCCTTCAGACACCCACCAAATGTCCAACAACCTTACAAACCCCATACCCCCAGTCCCCCACCCACTGGAGATTCCGAAACTTGTCCTTTTACCCACCACAATTCTCCATAATCCCACCAAGATGCAACCTAGATAATTAAAGGAAACATAACCTGCCTGTTCTTTAATACTATATACATGAGTTAAATGCAGACTCATTACCTTCTGCATAAGCCAAAGAGACCCATCCATAAACGAACTGATAGTCAGTGCAGCACAGTCAATCTTTGCAAAACACAATTTCCCATAGCTGCTCCTGCCCAAAACCAAAACACACTGACCCTCCCTTAGCCCTACTCCCCAATTCTGCAGTGGCTGAACTCTCCTTCCAACACATCTTGCCGTTTATACAATCCTTGCACCCGGCATCCTCTAGAAAGTAACCTCCCCCCACCCCCTTTTTTTTTTCACTGACCACCCATAGTTGCACAAGTAAATGTAAACCCATTTAAATGTGTGTTAATAAGTATGTCTGGTTTTGTTGTGTGTGCTCCCATCAAATCCTAGCCTGTGCCCTGACCTTCCATGAGAGAGAAAGTAAGTGGCGTGGTGGGGTTTATTGTTTACCAGCGACGGCTTGCTGTGTGGTAATTTATGCTGCAGAGTCCATGTCAGTCTGTCACTCTGAACACATTTCTTACTGTCTTTATGAAGGGGTTTATTGCTTCTAAAATTTTGATAACTTCAATATCACAATAGTGACAAATCTTCAACTTCAGGTAAGCACATTTATCTATTTCCTGTTCTTATCAATTATATTAATATCTGTGTGTGTGCCTGTATATGTATAATAATATAAATATAATAAATTAATGAAATGTATGTAACGTGACCGTCATACACATTGGATATTAGGATAGTAAATGAGGGAGAAAGATAGGAAATAGACTTTGTAACATATGTTTGGCACAGAATTATGCTCAGAGAAAGACATATGTCAAGATTAGAGAAGAAAGGAAGAAGAAAGAGACTGAAAATATAATAAGGAAAGGAAAGGGACACCTCACAAGGTGTCTACCATCTATGAACCTCAGGTAAGTCACCGACTTTCTATCTCACTTTACTTTCCTTATTAATTGATTTAATTAACATGACAATGATATTTCCTGACTTGTATGTGTGTGTGTGTGTATATATACATATTGAATTTTTGTCTGTATTTAGGTACACATGCACGGACAACTAGAGTCCTCATGGCTATGGTCATCCCAGGTCATCTTATTTTTATTTATACAATAGATTATATGAAAGCAGGCCACACATCTCTTACACCACTCTTCATATTTGTATATCTTTGCGCAGCTTTAATTCAGGTCAGTGAAACAGTTCTCTCATGTATATTAAGTTTATGAAGTTAATATAAGAATAGTGGATGTGTTTGACAATTGAATTGAACTGAAAATATTGAAAAACAATTCTAATTATTTAAATTATTTTATATAGAAAAGGCAGTTGTCTTTCAATATCTGAACAATTTTGAGGTTAGGCATAGACTGGCAAAACCTCTTGACCTTATTGCTGTGCACAGGGACACTGATTGTATTAGTCAAAAATCTGATGATTATTGCTGATAAAAACTGATTTTGCTGTAGTCAGTCCCGAACCCTTGCCTGAATGCTATTACAATGTTCCATATGAGCTTATTCCTATCTATTTTGTACTAAGAGATTTTGTGGCTGCATCTTTATGAACATTTATTTGCAGAAATGATCTGGTATGGCACAGTAATAATCTTGTAACTTTGTATATCCCATTATACATGCTACTATAGTCACTCAATAAATTTTATCAATTTACTCACTATTTTCTTAATTTAGTTTATTTTTCTATAACATAACAGATTTCCTTTATCAAGGAATACCCTATTATCGGTCCTTTAAGCAAGAGAACAATAAGTCAATATTGTCGGTCAAAATCCTTTCTCTTTAGGAGCTGAAATTGAGGTGTACACGGTCCAGTTAATTTTGGTTTTCCTTGATAGCTTCATTATATTTTATTATCAGTACTTGTGAAAGAAAATGTAAAACAAAACTTTTAATAAGTTTCTGTTTAGGTTGCAGCTCTGTTGTACATTGCCTACATCATGATCCATTGGATGTGGAAACACAAGATTGATCCTGATAACTCTGCAATCCCGTACCTGACATCTTTGGGAGATCTGCTCGGGATTAGCTTATTAGCCATTGCATTTCAGTTCCTGTATCTCGTGGGCGACCATGATAGTGATGTGGGAGATTAATTTGGTCGCACATGTTTGAATCTATAAATAGTAGTTTTTTAAACATGGCTGTGTGCATAAATGTTTAACCATTAAATTATTTTTTCCCCATTTCTTCTTAAATGCTGTGATGTGATCATAGTTCAACTTCTTTATTTTTAAGTACCAACAAAATCTTTACTATGTTAGATACTATTTGATTTGAGAACAGTGCATAGCTAATTAATTGGAGTTGATACTTAAAAAGTCAAACTTTTATTCAAGCAAGTTCAACTCATTCTCAATTCTAAGTTATTTTCTGATTGCCCAAACATTTTGTCTCAAAGGCATGGCAGTATCATATAAAGTTCGATTTTTTTGCTCATAGGTCATTTGTATCATGGAATCCTATAAAAATTTTGAGAAAATTCTCAATACATGGCTTTGCTTTATCGCATCTTGTGTAGCTGATATTGTTAATCCTGACGTTATTTATCAAACTTCAAATTGGTAATATATGTTTAGAATGTACTTTATGAAATAAAATTGATTTAGGAGTAGAAGATTCAATTCACAACTTTATTTACCATCAATATAGGTATTATATTCTATGATTGAAGGAAAACCATGATTGGCTTTCAAATTGTGAGTGATAGTTTTACTTTAATAGACTTAATTAATTAGCCTTTTGGACTAATACAGATATAATATGAGAAGTTATGTATATATAAATAAAACAATTAGTAAGGTTATGAAAGAGAGATAGAAAGGTGGAGTCATACCTGAAGTGTAATGCTGGCAATCACCATGATGAGTGTGGTATTATAAGTTTTCAGAGGCAACCACCCCCTTTGTCAGAAGATTAGGAATATCAATCTGAATCTGCCTCCAAAAATTAATGATCCTACATTCCTTATGGTGATCGTCATATTTACATCTCAAGTAAGCCACCACCATGCTATCTCGTTCATGTCCTTATTAATTGTTATAATGGTTTTGACAATTTCATTTGCTGACTTCTATTTATACATACATACATATATATATATATACATACATACACACACACACAAAATTGATAAGTACAGGAAAGGGAGGAAGATGGTGCTGGCTTACCTAAAATTAAAGCTTGGTCTCACTATTCAAAGGTTGGAGGTTTTCAAATTTTTCGAGGCAAACCCCTCCTTCAGAAAGGGAGACGGAGACATGCTCAGAGTGACGGCCGGCCGTGAACTAACAAAAATTTGAAACTGTCCCATCCTGCAATAGTGACACCAAGCTTCAATTTCAGGTAAGCCAGCACCTTTCAATGTCTCTTTCCTGTCTCATCAATCATGTTAATGATTCTGACAATGTCTCATCCTTATTTGCATATGCAGCCAAAAAAGTAAATTGAATTGTATAGGAAAGAAAATCAATCAGTCGGACTTGATAGTAGGCATTGATCGGCAGGGAAGTACGAAAATGTGAAGTTTTGAGAGCCTGAAGTCCCTTCTTCAACAAAGTGTGTCCGAACAGTGTGGCTGATCTGTTCAACTTTTTCTTTCTTTTTACCTTCTTCCTCTTTTACTAGCGTGTGCGTTGTTTGAATTTTTTTTTCAGTTTCTTTCTTTTACTTTCCCATTGTTTTGACCTATCTTTGAGAAAGAATGAGTTTTTGTGTGTCAGTTGTTGATGTCTAATGAGTGGCAAGCTATAATTTGAATCATTGCTGAATGGCTAGCCGTGAGACACGCTGTCTGAAAAAGAGAACTTTGGTATTCGAATTTTTCCTATTTCACTGCATGTCGACACCTATCAATTTAAGGTAAGTCAATGACTTTTTGGTCTCTTTCCTATTATTTTGTTAGGTATGTATGTATGTTTCTTAGGAGAATTTTAAATAAAAGTATTAAAAACATGTTTATGAGGCATGTTCAGAACACTTGTCTATTTATAATTGTAAAATTGTCAATGACTATATTGTAAATTATTTTCAGTTTATTTAGCAACAGTTTCTGAATACCTTTGCAATTATTGTTGCCATTTGAGAAGTGACTTAGTCTGAAGCCTGGACTCTTATTCATCTGGGTAATTGTAATGTAACTTTTAATACTTTCTAATCGTTAATACCAGTTCAAAGAGAAAAATTACCTCTAATTGAAGGGCCATGCCTTTCATTAAGTGTTTTTTGTCTGCCTAAAACATGTAAGTTGTAACTTCCACAACTTACAGTATATTAATATAAATGCTTTTTTCTATTCAGTTTGTTTACATGAAAATACTTATACAGATGTGATCTATTATATATCAAATAATACTTTGATAAAAATATAGGTTCCCATGTGAGAGTTTATGTATAGCTGCCATAAATGTTACTGCATTATAATTTAAGGCAATACACAGTTGTGCATTATTTGCCAGATTACTTTGGGCCTGTTCATAGAAGTTTTGCTGCCAATCAATAAAATCAACAATTATGTGTTTCACTGTTGCATTTAAAGTAAATCAATAACTATAAAATAAACTAGATTCCAGGTGCATGTTTACTGAAACTCCTTATTCACGTATACAATACACTTCATTCTGAACGTGCCTTATATTTCAAGTAACTATAAAGATTACTGTGCTCAATAGCTCTCTATTTGAAGTTAAGTATTTTTAATAATGTTTTGTGATATTAAAAGGTTCTTTTTTTGTAATTAACTAAGCATTATAAACTTTTTACTGAAATTACTTTAATTTTACTTCAGCTCTCGTCATGTTTTCAAAATGTTTTATTACGTCTTAAACACTGCTGCTACAGGCCAAATACACTGAAATACTACCTCTGTGTCGAATTAGTTCTGAAGTACCATATTAATCTACGTTTTGTTTAAGGTTACAATATGTTCTACTTGTTGAAATGTAACGATAAACTAACCTTTCATTAAGATTCCTAAAGATAGTCTAAAAGGGTTTGATTTTCCCATGTCACAAAGCTTGACTTTCCAAGTACAGAAATCCCTCAGATTCCACACAGATCTGACCTTGCGGTACCGAGAACACACGCGTTAAATTTGTTACTTCCGAAGTCTCGGCGATGTACACGCTCCGTTTAAACTGTACTTAATTCCCCTAAACAACACAGTTAAACAAATAGGGAAAAATAAAACCGGTAATAAACTGTGAACAAAGTGTGTTCAGCATTGATTTCACATTCAGTATTACTAGAAGTATCAAGTTTCACTATTCATGTCATTTGCAGCATATGATATGAATGGTCTCATAGTCATTCCATTTTATTTTACAAATGTTTTGTACATATGACATCTGTACTTGTTTTGGCACTAATATGATATTAACAATTGTCAATTCATATTATTTAACCGAATGTATTCAATTAAATAATTTTTGTAATTGTTTAAGAAAAATTAAGACCTACATCATCAATTGTTGAAATAAAATGTCGCCACAATGACGCCCATAATAAATGTGTTGTGAAAAATGTTTTTATTTGTTATTTATTATTGAAATCTATCAATGTTTTGTGTGGTCTCATGACTATGCTTCCTTTACACCAACTTTTGACCAATGAAGAATTTTTAGTGGTTATGGAACAGTTAAAGTTCTGTGGATGAAAGAATAAATTATCAAAAACCACTGAAATTTTTAACTAGTGTACAAATTTTATGCTTTTTCTTGAAGCTATGAAAGCGATAGTGACTTAACCCGTATTTGATATTTGAAGGTTTCAGCATTAAACATTACAGTCAAATGTATTACTAAAAGCTGAAAGTGAAATTTGGAAACTAAATATAAATCAGGTTTTCTTACATCACGATTTGGTCAACTTGTGGTTTAAGTTACTATTATACTTTTTGGCTTATTTGTAATTATCTACATATGGTTACTAAAAAATTCATTAAACATACCTAAAGTAAAAAGAAACACAAATGTGAAGTATTGTATAAAAACTTTATTTTGTAATTTTAAAATGAACATTACAACTACATCTTCCAGTAAAACATCAAAAATTGACACCATGCAATATACAGAACTCTTCACAAAGGATTATTTGGATATCAATATTGTCCATAAAAATTTTGGTCCAGTCTGAGGAAACCAACATACAAAAATTAGGTTTGAGGAGGATATAAATTTAAATTTACTTTATGTACATGGATATGGGTCACGAAAGTAACTCTTGGCACATTGTGTGTACCTTGTATGTGAATTAGCAATTACTATAGACAATTAACTATTGATTAACAATTTATTGATTCTTAGGTTTCTGAAATGCAAATGTAACTGCAGTTAAAAACAAATTTCACAGTTCATACTTGACGATAGAATTTTAACAAGATTGCAAGCGTATAACAGTTTATTGTTATAGGAAAAACAATTCAGTAATTGTTGGCTTTTAACACAAAAATTGACTGGTTTTTAAATTCACTTTTACATGTAAAAAATACATTTATATTATTGTCTAAGTTTCCATAATCATATCTGTTAAAGTATATATTTTTTAAATATAATATTCAAAGGACAGTCTAATTTACCTACCTAACAAAATCTTTTTCATGAATTAACATATAATAAATGTCTAAAGAATATTCCTTGTAATGGCTAACTGTTTGGGCATAATATGTAAAACTTCTCTGAAAAATAAACTTGGTTGCATCGGATTTGTGGCCAGAAAAAACCTGTACTGTGATTAGTAATAATTGTCAAATGGACGAGGGAATTTATTTTGCCTGAAAATATGGATTACATCATACAAAGGATAATTGGAATAAAAGTATTAAGAAATGTATTTATTGGCTTACACCCTTATAAAATGTCAAATTTTAAAAATCTAATATTTTCATATAATAAAATAGTTTTATTAATAATAATATAAAGTTATGGAATAACCATGTGAAAAATAACGTGGAGTTAAAATCTTTCAAACATTTTCTATAAAAGATTAAATTTGAAATGTTCATACACATGTTGAAGGTATTTCTTTAAGAATGTTGATTAACTTCATCACATGGAGTTTCTCAACTCTCTGTCATCTCTTCGATTGGATCAACAGCTTTTTCTGAAGGCAAATAAATTCTTTTCATGTCCGTAATACTCATTTCAGGTACTTGAATTGTTTGTTTTAAAGTTTAAAATTCTTAATTTATTAATATATCATTTTTTATAATAAAAGGATTTTATAAATAATAAACGTTAAGCAGAGTACCCATATGGAAAATAACGTGGAGTTTAAATCTTTAAACATTTTATCTGAAGATCAAATTATTTAAAATGTTTAAACACATTTCTTTTAGAATGATAACATCTTCTTCAAGTAGGATTTCTGGACACACCATCTCTTCGACAGGAGTGACTGGTTTTTCCAAAGATAAAGGAATACCTACAGTGTCCATGATACTCATTTCAGGTACTTGAATGATTTGTTTTGAAGTTTCTGGTTCAGTTTCTTTAATCTCACTTGTATTTTTAACTAGGAGAAAACCGGATTTAGGTAACTCAACACTGTTGCTGCAAGGTTCATTTCTGTTTTCTTGTGCCAGACCAAGTTTTAGCTCGGCACTGGGAACATTTGGATGCCCAGCAATAGGCATATTGACAAGATAATATTTTCCTGGGTTGCCCACCTTTAGTACTTTTGTTTTCAAGGAATTTTCTTCTTCATTCACAAAAGTAATTGAGGTAACATTGCTGATGATAGGAATACCTGGAGGTGGGCCATTAGGGATAGTATCATGAGCTGTTGAAACACTGTTTAGCTTGCCAGAGATTATTCCTGTGTTCTGGACACTTGACTGGGACAAGTAATTTTTTGAAATAGAATTCAGTGGCTGACTTCCCACTGATGAAGTAATGGTTTTGCTCACTTTTTCTGGTACACGAGGTAACGCCACATTGTTTGTAGTCTTTCTGGATGTTTTAGCAGAAGTGGAAGATTTCTTTAAAACTTTAGTCACTGGTTTGGAGACCCCCTGGTAAGTCTCTTCTGGACTTGCCAATATAGCTGTGGCAGTGTAGTCTGTCCAAATTTTGATCGGTTGAGCTGTAGTTAATACTTTTGGGAAATCTGAAAATCGTAATGAATAGATTTGTTACTCAACAAAAAGATACTATTAAAAGTGTATTTGTCAATTAATACACATTACGCATTCCAAATTCAGAGAAGATAGATACTCAAAATTATAGTTTTAGGAAATTATTATATTCACTAGAGACTACAGTTGCATAATTTTTTTTTTTGTTTTAATGCATTAAATTTGACAATATATTTTTAATAAATCATTTTCAATTTAAGGTTAGTCAAGTATCCACTTGCATAATAACATGGAGTCAAATACTTCAAAAATTTTGTGTCTAGATTAAATCAACGTGAAAACTTCACATACCTGTTGGACATACATCTTTGATTACGGTTTCATCGTTTTCTATATCTGGACACACGATCATCTTCAATTGGAGCGACAGTTTTTTCCAATGACAAAGATATTTCACCATTGCCCATACAATTGGTTTCAGGTGCTTGATTTGTGTTGATATTTCACGTTTACTATTTTTAGGGTCATCTGCATTTTTAAGGATTACCAAGACACTTTCCGTGGATGAGTCATTTACATTTGTGTACCAAATTAATTTCTATCCGGGTTGTACAAGTATTTGTGTACTGAGCAATAGGCTTATTGAGAATATTATGTTGTCCTGAATCAACCTTCATATCAATCACTTGGCCTACTTTCGAGCAATTTTCTTCTTCATTGGCAAGAGTAACCGAGGATTAATAGAGGGAAAATCAATATAATGGAATGTAGTTTGGGAAACAGTGGAATAACAACTGGTGTTAAATTGGGAAGGGATATTTTGACTGAAGTTAAGGAATTCTGCTACTTGGGAAGCGTAATAAGAGTAGGATAGCACAGGCAAGGAAGGCTTTCATGAAAAAGAGAAATTTACTTACGGGTGATCCAAGTGTGAATATTAGGAAATCGTTGCTAACAATGTTCGTATGGAGTGTGGCGTTATATGGGTGCGAAATGTGGATGATAGGAGTTGCAGAATGGAAGCCTTTGAAATATGGTGCTATAGGCGAATGGTGAAAATCAGATGGGTGGATAACTAACGAGGAAGTTTTAAACAGAATAGGGGGAAAACGTAGGACATTAACCAAGAGAGGGGATAGATTAATAGGCCACGTTTTAAGACATGAGGGTCTTGTAAAATTATTAGAGGGAGGGAAAGGGTGGAATACACTAAGCAGAGTAGGGAGGATGCTGAATGTGTAGTTATGCTTGCGCAAGATTGGTTAGCATGGATGGTAACGTCAGACCAGTGTTAGGACTGAATACCACAACAACAACAATCTCAGTTGTTATAGTTTTCATTCCTCTACCATATGTTGCTCATCTTTTCCTTTAATGTAACCTTACCGTAATAGCTATCAATGGCTCTGTTGGGTTTCTGTATAATGATAATTCTTACCAGAGCTTTAAACCATTATTTCTCTTTCTTTAGTAAGCTATCACATTAGCTAATGACACGGTCATATTAGAAAAATGATGCCTGAACCATAGCATGTTGCACAGAATGCAGGAAAGTCAGTTTCTTCATTCTGTATCTACATCTACTTTTTGACTATCACATCATATGCTCTTTATTATTGTGGAAATATACTAGATTTGACTTTTTATTTCACTTCTATTACAGAGCACAATGATTATAAGGTGCAAAAAACTGGAGATTACCATGTGAAAAGAAGTTTGTGAGGCTTACTAACCTTCTTTTTCTGCTCGAGTTACAGAACAATTTCTGTGCTCCCACAACAATGATTTGTACTTCTCCAATTCCGTTCGAAGGCGAGACACTTCTGCTTCGTAAATTGTGTTCGAGCTTCGTACGAGTTTTAACTGTCTTAGGAGTTGTCCGATGCATTTTTTCCTTTGCCGTTCGGAAGCGGCATCCCTGTCAAAAACATAGGAATTGCAATTGTCTCATAGATGAAAACTCCAGAACGCCGAAATGTGGAAAACAATGCCCCCCCCAACCCTCCCTAAAATTCACACAACTCTGATGAATCTAAGACCCCTTTACAAATAATTTTTTGTGGGTTTTAAATAATTGCCTAGGTATATACAAATATGGTTTGGACTTACGGGACATTCCATGTCAAATCACCAAGGGCTTCCCACTCGACCCTCTCGAAATCCCCTGAAATTTTGTAAGGAAGTAAACCCAGATCCCAGTTGAAAATATGCAAAATATTAGAGCTCATTGTGCACTGGTTCAGAAGTTACAAACCAATCTTCACTGGGCTGTCACCGCGTTACGCGGCAAATCACTTCTAGAGACCAGATAAAAGTGAAACTCGGCTTACAGATATAAATTCGAGAACAGAAAGATGATCTAAATAGTTCTGATATTTATTCAAGCAAAGGTTGCCACAAAATTATATTTTGGCAAATTTTGTCGTCATTTTGGAGGCCCATTACCCGGGAGAAAAATATGTAGAGTAGGTGGGGGTAAAGGTACGGAATTTAAATTTTGCTAATATTTAGAGAAATTATTTTCGGCAATTGTGCATGGATTATGTGCATTAGTATACTGTATTTATATTGTTTCAGACCCATTTCTATTGAAGCAGGATTAAACAGATAATTTACAGTTTTTCGAAAGCATGCCTTTGCGAGCTGACAAGAAAAATGATGAAAAGGCGGATAATTTCACTTGAAACGACGAAAATTTAATATACATAAGAACTATTGCAAAAAAATGTAAAATAAACAAATATGATTGGGAATGTAATAAATCTGTCAGCTCATCCAAGAAACTAATGGTTCCTTTGTATCCAGTCGTAGTGTTCTCAAATCCATCAAAGAACGAGCCTGTTCTACAAGGCTGTCCTAGCGATCAAGCAAGTAAGAGTTACGCACTGCGGGTACTTTTTACCCCATTTCGCCACGTTTTCGTTTCATGGTGTTACAGGTGAATTAGCTATGAAAACATTGGAGTTTTATATATATATATATATATATGTGTGTGTGTTTCTGTTTCACAATGGGTACTTATCTGATACGCAGCTTAGCGACCAATCGTGTAACTATAACGTGTCTATTATAAAAGCGACTAGTCAACCCTTGGCTACCTTGCTCTACCTTTCCCCCATTTCAATTCCCTTCCTATGCTATTAAAGGGGAGTTGCCTGTTCAGGATCACCCTCATGTAGCCTGTTAGCCCCCCCCCCCCCCCAATTGCGACTGCGTACTTTTGCCCCGCGCGTACTTTCACCCTCATCTACGCTATGGGTTAATTTTGATCCCATGTCAAATCAGTTGCAGGAGCCAAGTGAGTGTGAAACTTGGCTTATCGATCCAACTTCTAGTACAGCTGACCGTTCGCATATCTATCCATGCCAAAACCACCACCAAATTTTGTCGGCGTAAATGTGTTTGGAGACCTAATTACTCGGCAGGAAAAGATGTCATAATTTTTTTTAAATGTATATATCATTACTGAAACAGAAAATCTATTGTTCTCATATTTCCAGAAATGTTACTAACGGGTGGTGCCTAGACCAGTTGTACGTAGAAAGATAGCCAATTTGTACATCAATATATACAACACTGCCAATTTGGTTCTTTGAAATGGAACCACTAGAACTAACAAAGTTAGCGTCTCGCTTGAGAGGCCTACAGCTGTTAGAAACCGGCAGATCCCAACATAAAAACACATGATTTGTGTACACAAAAGACTGCTCTTTATAGTGGTACCACTTTAAAAAAAATAGGAGCGACGTATTTTGAGATATTTTACCCTGAAATATGGCTATTTTACATGTACTATCTTTCGTGAGGAATATCTCAAGACATATGAGTATGATAGTTTTTCTTTTTCTGCACGTCTTAGTATGTTGCTTTCTCTCCTGGTTTCCAAAATATGGTAGCATACAGGGTAGGGAAGAGGGGGGGGGGGAGTAAAATTACGCAGTCGCTTTTATAATAGACACATTATAGTTACACGATTGGTCACTAAGCTGCGTGTGTCTCAGATAAGTATGTATTGTCAAACGGAAACACGTGGATGTTGTATTATTTTTAGCGGGGAAAATGAAAATTTTCCAAGCCTCTTGAGACCACTAGGACTAGATACCAAGGAACCGTTAGTTTCTTGGATGACCTGACAGATTTATTAATTTATTACATTCCCAATCGTATTTGTTTATTTTACATTTTTATAATTCTTCTTATGTATATTAAATTTTCGTCTTTTCAAGTGAAATTATCCGTGCTTTCATCATTTTTCTTGTCAGCTCGCAAAGGCATGCTTTCGAAAAACTGTAAATTATCTGTTTAATCCTGCTTCAATAGAAATGAGTCTTAAACATTATTAAGACAGTATACTAATGCACACAATTGTCGAAATTTTTTGTTAAATATTAGACAAAATCTAACTTGCCTACTTTTACCCCCACCTACTCTAAAGCAGAAAAATATGTTTACATTAATGTTACGCCAACATAACGCCATGTCGATGCGATTTAGCGCCGCCCTATCGGTAAACCGTGTAAGAAAATTTGGGGGTGAAATTGGGAAAATTACATTGCGTTGCTTGTTGTAACAATTCTGTTAAATTTGTAAATATATCACTAAATGTTGATTGATAAATGTCAGTTAATATTTAATGTGGGTTTCAAGAAGTATATGTTAATGTATTTAGAAACAAAACCTTTAATAAAGGACGAAAATTACTAGAAAGCTTTGACGTTGGTGATGTAATAGAAGTAGTGAGGGATGATTTGCGAATAATTACCGGCACGGTTTTGCGATCTACTTCTGAGGCACGTTGTGCTAAAGGCCACGAGCTTACTTACAAACTGATTGTACGTGTAGAAATTTTTAAAAAAGCAAAGTTAACGAATAATATTTAAGCAAAAATATATTTAACAAATAATTTCTTTAGTGGTAAGCATTTTTAATAAAGTTGTAATCAACGTGTAATTCATATAATTTTCATTTTTATAAAAATAAATTTCTATTTAAATAATATAAATTGTAATCATGAAATGTATAGAAATTTACAAAATATACCTACAATTGATCTTTATACTAAATTGTCACAGTAGAGGTTAATGAAAGAAGAAACAGCTGCAAAGCTTGAAAGGGATTCTGCAAACACGTTGAAAATACGTTATCGGAGACTGACAAGCTCCATGATATGGAACCGACAATCTAAAACTCTGCTCGAAAAATGTAAAAAAAGAGCCGGAATTGAATAATTTTATGCTTCGCCGTATAGAAAAAGAGAAGAGAAATGCTTCAAGTTCGAGGATTTAAGAAGCATTTCTGAAGAACAATTAGGAATTTGCAAATATTTAAAATGGAACTAGAATTGCAATGAGAAAAAGAAAAATTGAAAAAGAGTTAAACGTGCACTGGAGGAAACAGAAAAGCTGGAAAAATTATATGAATTACAAATTGGAATTAAAAATACATATTCAGTTAAAGCAACGCAATTTAATTGAAGAACTGAAAATCAAGTTGACCAAAAACGTAAATTTAATGGAAAATCAGTGTTTTGAGGACAACGTTGTCGTGAATAAAAACGAGTGACTTCAAATTTGTTTTAAATCGGAAGGAAAGTCCGAAAGTTCAGTGTGATTCGAGAAAAATTACCAAAAGGTTACAAATTATGCTGTGAAGGAAAGTTTCCGTAAATAAGAGATATTCACCTAACTCGCTGGTGTTTTTCTTTCCGATTTTTCTGCCGTGGCTCCATTTTGTTCGTTCCAGACCGTAGAGACGAGACGAGACGAGACTTCACAGCGCCGAATGACGGGCAAGAATAACGTACGCTACAGCAGAAACGCCACCAACAATAGCTTTGGTTAACGCTCGCTAAAAGCTGACAATCATTGTTTATTACTTTGCTTGTCATTACTATAATGTAATCACTTTCCAGGGAAGGAAACAAATTTTAATCTACGATACAAAATGTTATTTCTGAAGAGGATAATTATTATGTTTGAAATTGCTGTACTTCAAAGGCGATTTATAGTAAAAATTATTTAACTGCAAATTTTAGATTTTGAGAAACTACTTTTATTGTGATTGTCGTTTGTATCTTGTTACAAGTCGTACAATTGTCACATATTACTTTACACAGCAATAATATTACCACACTTTCACTTCTCTGGGACGATAATTTATAAATGGCTAATATGAGGGACAAACAAAGACTTAATTCTGCAATGAGGATCATGTTGGGATGTAAAATTATACAACTTTGAATGTTGTGCTAGACACACAACAATGGCTCCCAATTCACGAATTCTATTGTTTTCATTCATTAAATAAAGTTGGGTTTCGATGCCACAGAACTTTTCAAATGTCCTGAAAACTTTTAAAGCAAACCGTAACTACACAACCCGTAATACTTTGTTTTTTTCAAATTTAAAATATCGGAAGAGCCAACGCTCTATTTTTTAGGGCAGTTACGAGCTACCAAAACATTACAACTGTGCAATATAAAAATATTCAGTAAAAAAGTAAGAGAATTTATTTGTCAAATTATTATTATATATACATAACTTTATATTATTAGTATATTTGTTATTGACTTAATTAATAATAATAAATATATAAAAATGTAAATTTATTTTATAGCTTAGAGTTGCTAAGTAAAATTTTATTATTATTCTTGAAGATGACACAGGTTAATTCTCGTCAGCTTTAATATAAGATTTACTTGAACAGGAAAGACCAGGTCACAAACTACATCTTTCTTTTGTATGTTATGCCTAAACGTTACCTCCTCCTCCCCCCTTCATAAATAGGATGCAAACTTTGATGGATTATAACCATAACCTCTTCTTTAATTAGAGAAATTTATTTTACATTTTATTCAGTCAATATAAACTTTTATTTCCTAATAATTGCGTACAAACAATATGGGACAATGTAAAGTTTCATATAAAATGTACAAAAGAAGAAACATCTTTAAACCGTCTGTATAAAGCTTTAGAATCGGGTGTCTGTTGCCTGGATCTTTTTTGTGCCGGCACAACTTTTGGTACTGAATGCAGTTGAAGCATTCAAATTCATTATCAATTGTTACTCCTTATTCTAATTAGCCCAAAGTGCGTTGTAAAATTTACTGCGGAAGAGTTAGGCTGTATTTTAACCTTCATTTAGTATATTCCGATTATTTGTTGCAGAAACTTGGTTTCTTTCGGGTAGTTGCTTCGATGGGCTGTCGAGTGCCTGTACCACTCGATGTAAACCATTTTTATTTGTTTACTTCTGATTTACAGTAATTTCTGTTTCGAGAATGTTATGTTTCTGGAATATTCCATGAATGTATAAATTGTACTGGATCCAGAATCGGGTCAGTCTTACGCACTTCGCCCTTAAATATACGTCTATAACCTCTAGGTGTGTATGTTACTGTATCTCACGATCCTACAGAAACGTAACAATATTAGCGAAAATAGGATGGAACGACAAATTGACTGCGAGTTAGGAGAAGATCAGTTTGGTTTTAAGAAGAATGTAGGGACCTCTAGATATTCAATATTTAAATAATATGCAAATTCAATTCTTTATCTTTATTACCATTTTTGTCATTTTCTTCTTCACGTTTGTCAGTACTTTCTTTTTCAACTTTGTCATTATTTCTTCATCTTTGTCATCATTAACTATTTTTAAAAATTTCGGATGAAATTTTCACGGTTAACCAGTCGGGTCAAGTATTTAAAAGAACACAACGTTTCACTGGGATAGCCTACGTTCATTCTTTTTAAAAATTTGTTCAAGCACCTCTAAGTTTTTCACTTTCGATGTTCCTGTTTGCACTTGATTTCCTTTTTAGACCACTACTTTTATATTTTCTTCCCACATCTCTTTCTCGTTTCAGTGCATTCGACATCTAATGGACAAATTGAATGCATTTTTAATTTTAAATATAATTTCTTATTAATAAATATTATGTAATAGGGTTAGTACTTACCTTTTTTTAACAATAACAATTAGTAATTGTAGTCACAAAATATGACACTGATAATAAAAATGATTAGAAGAATAGAGAACTGCGATAGTAGCTACATCTACACAATAGCGAGCGCAGCGCAACAATGACTAATGCCAAAAAACGAATGTAATACGCATATAGAATAGAATAATTGAGAGAGAAGATAGTACTAGCCGATTAATTAAACGTTAGTCAGTATCTGTTTTCTATGTTATAAGAAACACAATAATAAATCACATCCAACAATGCGAACTCATAATAAATATATTTTTAATTATTTGAATAATTTATCCTTTATCGTCAAAAGCAATTTGCCTTAAATTTCGAAAAATAACTTTTTGGTAATTTTGGTGGTGCGCCCAATCGCCCTAAATCCGGGCCTGCCTGAAGGAAGAGTACAACATGAGGATTAATAGAGGGAAAACCAAGGTAATGGAGTGTAGTATGTGAAACAGTGGAATAACATAGGGTCTTAGATTGAGAAAGGATTTTTTGAATGTAATTTTTTGAATTCGGCTACTTGGGCAGCATAATAACTAGAGTAGAATAGCACAGGCAAGAAAGACTTTCACATAATAAAAGAGGAATTTATTTACCGCTAATACAAATATGAATATTAGGAAGTCGTTATTAAAAAAATGACGTCATGGAGTGTGGCGAAACGTGGACTATAGGAAAAGAACAGAAGCTTTTGAAATGTGGTGTTGAAGGGGAATGAGACCAGGACGTTCTGAGAGGAGAGAGCTTTATGCAGTTAATTAGAAATGATCATACCACGTCATAGCCGTGATATTCCACACTTATCAGGCCCCTAGAGCTGATTTGACAAGGGATCAAAGTTGGCCCTTTCAGCGGCGTGACAGTCCATTGAACACTTCTCAACTCTAATATTTTGCAAACTATATTTAGGGGCCTAGGGTTACTTTAATTATAAAATTTCGCGAGATTTTGAGATGGTCGAACATTTATTAAACAAAACTTAAGGTAGTACACAATACTACGTTTGTGAATTTGGAATGTCACTTGCTGTGATTTAAACTCTACAAATAGAAAATCAATTTGCAATATAATACAATTATTATATAAAATGAGAAATTACTTACGGAAACAAGAATTTAAAAAGGGTGAAATTTTATATGTGCATGTCGCACAAACGCCAATCCAAGCCACGTGGTCCAGGACAAAAGAAATTGGTTGCCGCACCATCACAGAAAAAGTTAATATTCAAAATTTGCGTTGCCTCATGGTTTGGCAGTTCAGAACTCAATTTTGTATCGTTTACATTGTGTCGGGTTCAAAAATGGCCGCCACTTTTGTTGTAGCGCGCACGCCGTTTTTCGCGTTTGCAGATATCTATGAATTTCTAAATTATCCAAGACTATGTTGACGTATCCTTTTCAAATAAACTACATCGTGTTCAGTACATTCAGGCCTACAAGTTAAACCCATACTTACTAACCTAATATTATTGTGTACCACGAATTTGCTGATTCCAAATGAAGAAAATTCAATTTTCGTATGCTTATTTCCCCATGAAGAAACAGTTTTCGAACCCCAATAATTTCCATGCTTTTACAAATAATGGTGTAGTTACTCTACATAAATTATCAATAGTAACTGACATTCCCTTTTCAAATTACACTCCTTTAAAATGGGATTTTTCAAATTTTTTCAATGTTTGAGACGCTATATCTCTGATGGGCATATAGATAAAAATCTGAAACTAGTTCGCATAATAGCCACCTACCATATAAATTTCAACTCTGAGATTTAACTCAAAGATAGTATAAAAAATTGTTAAACATAGCAAGAAACCCCAACTGCCTGGACATAGCCAAATTATGTAACGTCCACCTGATCATCTTGAGGGGCGTGACGGGGTAAGATCTTATGAAATCCTCGTGTCTAGAGCAGTCGACGAGTGGGGTTGGAGAAGGGTCGACGTGCATTCAGACAAAAGTATTATGTCAAATTGATGAAGACGGACCTCTAAGAAGTTATCTTGGAGTGTTGAATGGCAGGAGACTATCCCATTCTTAGTTGATTGGTAACCAGTATAAATCTGCAGCACATATTACTTCATTGCGATATTCTGGTATTTGTGTCCGGGATCCATTATCTAGAGGCTCTGACTGATGTTTGGAACTAAATTAAAATTTTTAAATAGATATTCGCTGAAGTACGTTTTGTAAATTAACATGTATAATGAGATAAATCTTCAACTTCAGGTAAGCACCACATTTCTCTATTTCCTGTTCTTATCAATTATATTGCTATAAATTTTATATATATCTCTGTGTGCCTGTATATGTATAATATTGTCTGGATTTAGGTACACATGAATGGACAACTAGAGTCTTCATGGCTATAGTCTTTGTGCCCCTTTACTTTGGGTCGGTGAAACAGTTCCCTCATGTATATTAAGTTTGTGTATTCAGTATAAGATTAGTGGATGTGTTTGCCAATTGAACTTGAACAGAACTGAGAATATTGACAAATGTATTTAAATTACTTTATATAGAAAATATAGTTGTCTTACTATTTCTGAACAATTCAAGGCTATCTGGTGTGGCACTGTAATGATCTTGTCATTTTGTATATGCCATCATACGTGTCACTATAGTCAATCAATAAATTTTTTTTTAACAATTTACTCCCTATTTTCTTAATTTAGTTTATTTTTCTATAGCATAACAAATGTTTCATTAATCAAGGAATACCCTATTATCAGTCCTTTAAACAAGAAAACAATAACTCAATATTGTCAGTTAAAATCCTTTCTCTTTAGGAGCTGAAATTTAGGTTTACACAGTCTATGTAATTGGGTTTTCTTGATACCTTCATTATATTTAATATCAGTACTTGTGAAAGAAAATGTAAAACAAAACTTTTATTTAGTTCCTTTACAGGTTGCAGCTCTGATGTAGATTGCATGCATCATGATCCATTGGATGTGTAAACACAAGGTTGATCCTTATAACTCTGCAATCTAATACCCGACATCTTCGGGAGATCAGCTCAGGATTAGCTAATTAGCGATTGCAATTTAGTTCCTGTATCTCATGGGCGACCATGATAGTGATGTGGGAGATTAATTTGGTCGCACATGTTTGAATCTATAAATAGTAGTTTTTTAAACATGGCTGTGTGCATAAATGTTGAACAATTAAATTATTTTTTCCCCATTTCTTCTTAAATGCTGTGATGTGATCATAGTTCAACTTCTTTATTTTTAAGTACCAACAAAATCTTTACTATGTTAGATACTATTTGATTTGAGAACAGTGCATAGCTAATTAATTGGAGTTGATACTTAAAAAGTCAAACTTTTATTCAGGCAAGTTCAACTCATTCTCAATTCTAAGTTATTTTCTGATTGCCCAAACATTTTGTCTCAAAGGTATGGCAGTACCATACAAAGTTTGATTTTGTCGCTTAAAGGTCATTTGTATCATGGAATCCTATAAAAATGTTGAGAAAATTCTCATTACATGGCTTTGCTTTATCGCATCTTGTGTAGCTGATATTGTTAATCCTGATGTTATTTATCAAACTTCAAATTGGTAATGTTTAGAATGTACTTTATGAAATAAAATTGATTTAGGAGTAGAAGATTCAATTCACAACTTTACTTAGCATCAATATAGGAACAATTGAATAAATATTGCCTTTGTGGTTAATTTTAGATGACGGGATAAGAAAAAATTGACCTACATTTATGGCGTTTGTAGATTTATAAAAAGCGTTTGATAATGTCAACTGGAACTTACTATTAAGGATTTTGGAAAGCACTGGAATAAAATATTGAGAAAGGAGGCTTATACATAAACTCTACAGAAGACAGAAAGCAGTAATTAGAATAGAAGATCAAGGAAACAAAGCCGTAATCAAGAAAGGAGTAAGACAAGGATGTAGTCTGTCACCCATGCTGTTTAATTTATATATAAAACAGGCAATGAAGAAAATTAAACGGAATATGGAAAAGGAATCATATTGCAAGAAGAAGAAATAAAAACCCTACACTTTGCTGACTATATTGTAGTATTAGGCGAGTCAGAAGAAGACTTGGAAACCATAATAAATAGCTGGAATTAGGTCCTGGAGAAAGAGTTCAATTTGAGGATTTATAGAAGGAAAACCAAGGTAATGGAGTGTAGTGTGGGAAAGAGTGGAATAACAAAGGGTGTTAAATTGGGAAGGGATATTTTGAATGAAGTTAAGGAATTCTGCTACTTGGGAAGCGTAATAAAGCACAGGCAAGGGAGGCTTTCATGAAAAAGAGAAATTTACTTATGGGTAATATAAATGTGAATATTAAGAAATTGTTGCTAAAATATTTCATATGGAGTGTGGTGTTATATGGGTGTGAAACATGGGTGATAGGAGCTGTGGAAAGGAAAATAATAGAAGCCTTTGAAATGTGGTGCTATTGGCAAATGCAGAAAATCAGATTGGAGGATAGATTACTAATGAGGAAGTTCTATACAGAATAGGGGAACTTTGACCAAGAGAAGGCCACATTTTAAGACATGAGGGTTCTGTAAAATTAGGGAAGTGTGTGGGGTAATAACTGAAGAGGGAGGCCAAGGATGGAAATCCTAAGGAAAGGAAAGAGAAAGTACCTGACTTACCTACAAATGATGGGTTTCTATGTTATATTCAGATTTGTATTGTAAAGTTCATTACATTATACATTACAATGTTTTAATATATTATCTTTTCTGTTAAAATGTTTCCAGCATTATCTTTCACCATTGTAATTCTAGGTTTAAAATATTTTCTACTTTCATTTATCATTTTATAATTTTTTTTTCATTATTTATATTTTCTTTTAGTTATTTTTATTTGCCCATTTTCATATTTCCTTTTCTTTATCTATGAGCTTTCTTTTCTTTCTGTATTCTTCGGTTAATTGTCGTGTGCTATTTCTTTGTAGCATAATGATATGTGCTGTGTTTTTCTCATCAGTTACCTTTTTACATTCTTCATCCAACCAGTCTTGGGTTTTATTTTCCCTAGTTTTTATCCCAAAAGTATTTTCTGCAGCATTATAGATTGATGAGAGGGAGAGGGAGAGGGGGAGAGAGGGGGAGAGGGAGGGAGGGAGGGAGGGAGGGGGAGAGAGAGAGAGAGAGAGAGAGAGAGAGAGAGAGAGAGAGAGAGAGAGAGAGAGAGAGAAGGGTTGCTCTACACTCGTTCTGTAGTCGGAGTGAGGAGTGCGGCGTTGCCATGTCTTGATCAGCGATGCTGCTGCGTGTGGAGCAACATCTCTGCTCCCCACATCAGCCCCCTCCCGAGAGACGGAGTCGGTTTTAAAACATAGAAAGAAATACAATATATACATATAAGCGAAACTAGCACAATCAGTCTCTACGTTTGTCTGTGCGGCCCAAAGTTCTGCACTGACGACGCACTCGCAGAGGGTCCAGAGGGTCTGTGGCGGGCGTGCTGGAGCGGTGCGGCGGCGCTGGGGCGACGGGGAGTACCTGCCTGGCCCGCGCGAGTTGCCGTAGGCACCGGAGCCCTGCTGGGTTGGCGTCCGCTCCTGGCTGGCGGCGCTGGAGCCTCCTGCGTCGCGACGGGGGCAGGTCGGGGCGGTGTGCCAGTCGCTCCTCTGCTGAGGTGAAAGCCGGTTTCACCCTGTCCAGTGAAACTCGGACGTCGTTCCCTCGCACCCGCAGGACGCAAGTCTTGTCGTCCCTGCTGACGACCATGTGGGGCCCGGTATAGGGTGGGCGGAGCGGTGGTCGCGCAGGAAGACGTGGGTGCAGGATGCCAGGGGCGCGAGTGCCGGGTCACGGGTTGTGACCTGATGTGCTGCGTTGCTGCGCGGACGCGGTCGACGAGCGAAGTTGGGTCGACTCCGGCAGACTGGGCTGGAACCGGTGCGAAAAATTCGCCGGGCAGCCGGAGTGTTTCGCCGAACACCAGCTCGGCTGCCGATGCCCAGCATGGCTATCGGGAGCGCCTCTAGCCACGATGGTCCGGTGTGGCACATTAACGACCCGAATCGGGCGATCCAGCCGTGGAGGATGGCGTTGGATACGCTCTCGGCGGTGATCTGCTCCAGCGGGACTGCCTCTGGCCAGCGCGAGGCGAGGTCGACGATCGTGAGCAGGTAGCGGAAAGGCCCTGCTGGTGGTAGTGGCCCGACGATGTCGACGTGGATGTGGCGGAATCGGGTGGTGGGCGTCTGAAAAGATCCGGTAGCCGTCACGACGTGGCGCGTGGTCTTGGCGCGTTGGCACGGCACGCACGCTCGGGCCCACGCCGGCAGTCGCGATTTACTCCAGGCCACACGAAACGCGAAGTCACCAGGCGCGTAGTGGCGCGGGTCCCTGGATGGCTGAGGCTGTGCAGCGCGTCAAACACCTGGCGTCGGCTGGGTGCTGGGACGAACGGCCGATGGCGTCCGGTCGAGACGTCGCAATAAAGCTGCGAGGCGTGGCCTGGGATGGATACCAGGCGGAGTTGGAGCGCTGTGCCGCTGCGACGCAGCGTGCGCAACTCGTCGTCGCGCGTCTGCTGGTGGGCGAGGGTCTCGAGATCCACCGGGTTCGAGGCCGTCATAAGGGCGTCGAGAGAAGGCGCCCGCGACGATGTTCTCGGCTCCGCTGATGTGCCGGATGTCGGTGGTGAACTGGCCGATGTACGTGAGGTGGTTTCTCTGCACCGGTGGGAGCTTCTCGTTCTGCTGGAGGAACGCGAAGCAGATGGGCTTGTGGTCCGTGAAAACCACCGTGTGCTGCGCCTCGATCGCGTGGCGGAAGTGTCTGACCGCCAGGTAGATCGCCAGAAGCTCCCTGTAGTACGCCGGCCACTACGATTGACGAGGAGTCAGTTTCCTGGAGAAGAAACCCAGTGGCTGCCATGCTCCGTTGACCCGTTGCTGGAGGGTGGCGCCGACTCCTCCTTGCGAAGCGTCGGTGAATAGTCCGAGTTGAGCCGTAGGGTCGGGGTGGGCCAACAGGGTGGCGTCGGCGAGGGAGGCCTTGCAGCTCTCGAAGGCCGCGGAGGTTGCGGGCGTCCACGGCACCGGTTGGGCTCCGCGGAGGCCAGATAGTGCCTCCTGCAACACGGCCTGATTTGTCGCCGCGTGGGGAAGGAAACGCCTGTAGTAATTTACCATCCCCAAGAACCGGCGCAAGCCTCGGGCGTCGGGCGGCCGCTGGAACTGCTGCAGGGCGGTGATGCGCTCCGGGACCGCGCTGACGCCTTCGTGGGAGACGCGGTAGCCGAGGAAAGTGACGGCTGACCGACCGAAGACGGACTTCTCAGTGTTGAGCACGATGCCGTTCTGCGCCAGACGTTGGAAGATCGTGCTGAGATGTTCTCGGTGTTCCGCCGGTGACGAGCTAAAAACGAGGATGTCGTCTATGTAAGGGTAGCAGAACTCGAGGCCCTGCAGCACCTCGTCCATGAACCTTTGAAAGGTTTGCCCCGCGTTTCGCAACCCGAACGTCATAAACGGGAATTCGAACATCCCGAACGGCGTTGTTATCGCGGTTTTCGGGATGTCCGGTGGATGGACCGGGATTTGTGTGTATGCCTTGACTAGGTCGAGCACGGAGAACACCGAGCTGCCCTGTAGGCTCAGGGCAAAGTCTTGCACGTGGCGCACGGGATACCTGTCCGGGATGGTTCGCGCATTCAAAGCGCGATAATCCCCGCATGGGCGCCATTCCCCGTCCTTCTTCTTCGGGACGAGGTGGAGCAGCGATTTCCACGGGCTCTTCGAGCGCCGTGCGGTCCCGTCCGCGAGCATGGCCTGGAACTCTGCCCGCGCGACGTGGAGTCGTTCTGGCGCGAGGCGTCATGGTCTGCAGGACACCGGGGGGCCCGGCGTCGTGAGGATGTGGTGAACGGTGGTGTGGCGGACGGCCCGGGGTGCGCCGGCTGGGCGCGTGAGCTCCGGGAAGTGATCGAGGATCTCCTGGTACGGCGAAACCGTCGTCAACACCTTGACGCTGGGTGTCGCGACGGCGACGTGGCCGGAGATCCCGTCTATGAGGCGCCCGTTGCTGCAGTCTGGCAGCAGCTTGTAGTGCGCCAGAAGGTCTGCGCCGATTATGGGCGACGACACGACGAAACGCCACGGGAACTTGCGGGGCAAGCCCAGGTCCAGCCGCAGGGGCACGTACCCGTAGGTGGCGATGCTGGTCGCGTTCGCCGCCTGCAGCTTGTACTTCGTGAGCTCTCGGTGACTCTTGAGGAGAACTCGGGGGAAACAGCAGATGTCGGAGCCGGTGTCGATCAGGAACTTGTGGCCGCTTACTCGGTCCCTGATGACCACGCGTCGTCCAGGTAGGCGGCCAACGGCTGCAATCGTTGGCCGCCCTGCTAGTTTCCCTGGGCGTAACTGCACGGGGGCTCGCAGCGCTGGGCACGGCTACCAAACCGGCGGTGGTACCAACACCTCCCGGCGTCGGTGGAGTCGTGCGTCGAGCGGCTGGCTCGTCCTCGCTGCTGCGAGCGTGGTCGGGCTGGTCTGTGAGGCGGCGATCTCCCCCGGAGTGCGGCGAGTTCCGCGGTGAGGGCCTCGACGCGTAGCTCGAGGTCGGTGACGCGGCTACGAGCACGTGGGTCGGCGTGGTCGTGGGTTTCTGCGATGGCGGCGGACGCGGGCGGCGGATCCAGCGGTGCTAAGCCAATGACGATGTCTGCGATTTTAGCCACTTCGTTCAGTGGTACGCGGGGTTGGCATCTGACTACCATTTGCATCGAAATCGGCAAACGTGGCAGCCACAATGCTCGCAGCACCTCCTCTGAGACCGATCCTCCCGCCAAAACCTTGAGGTGGCGCAGGAATTGCGACGGGGACCGGTCTCCCAACGCGGCGTCGGTCAGCACCTGCTGCGTCTGCTGCTCCTGTGTAGGGGACAGACGCGATATTAACTCTGTCTTCGAACACTTATACCTGTCCGACGCCGGTGGGTCTATCAGGATGTCCTGGACCTCTTCGGCCCAGCGCCCGTCCAAGTGTGCGGCCACGTGGGAGAAGCGCGTGGTGTCCTGAGTGATGCCGGCGATGGCGAACTGCTGCTCTACTTGCGCGAACCATAATTCTACGTTGCCGGGCCAAAATGCAGGTAGCTTCAGGGCTACTCTGTATACGACTGGCTGTTGCTGGTCTTCCATCGGATCACGTCGGGGTCACCAATTTGGGAGTGAGGGTGATCTAATGACGAGCGGCGACCACGTGGCTTTACTTTGCTTTATTGCGCGAGAGGGACGACCATCCGGTCCGTCTCAAGAGAGCCAAGCAAGTGAGAGAGAGAGAGAGAGAGAGAGAGAGAGAGAGAGAGAGAGAGAGAGAGAGAGAGAGGCGGCAGGGTTGCTCTACACTCGGCCTGTAGTCGGAGTGGGGAGTGCGGCGTTGCCATGTCTTGATCAGCGATGCTGCTGCGTGTGGAGCAACATCTCTGCTCCCCACAGTTGCATCTCTAAAGGACCTGCAATCCATTAATATTGACTTATGTCTCTTGTCAATAAGGATGTGATCTATTTGGTTTGGCTATTGGGAGATTTCCATGGGGGAATAATGTACCACCTATAACCATTCCCCTTGAGGTTGCAAATTCAATCAACCTTAAAACATTGTCATTACTGCTATTGTATAAGCTGTTTATGACTATTGTAGGTATATATATTCTCTCTTTCCTCACTTGCGCATTCATGTCACCTATTACAATTTTAACATTTCTTTGACATGCGTAATATTTTCTTTCCAACAGGTTGTAAAAAAGATTCCTTTTCTTCGTCTGTTTTCTCTTCTGTAAGTGAATGAATATTAATAAGACTAGGTTAGAAAATTTACTTTTTATGCATAAGTAACACATTCTCTCATTTACTGGAGTAAAATCAATAATTAGGAGCTTGACTTTATTATTAATTATAAATCCAGTACCTTTGCCAGTATTATCAAAAATTTTTGAAAGAGTAGTATACAACAGAGTTATAAAACATCTGAACAAACATAATTTACTCACCGATTCACAGTTTGGTTTAGTAAAGGATATTCAACCGAGATAGCGATCTTTACTCTTTTAGATGACATAGTAGAAGAATTAAATAAAAAAATTACCCATTAGGTATATTCTGTGACTTAAGTAAAGCTTTTGATTGTGTGGATCATAGTATATTGCTAGAAAAACTGAGGTACTATGGAATAACAGGAACTTCATTTTCTTGGTTTAATTCATACTTACAAAATAGAATGCAAAGAGTAGTAATAAAAGACTCGTGCACAGGTGAAATACATAAATCAGATTGGGGAATTATTAAAACTGGGGTCCCACAGGGATCAGTATTAGGGCCATTATTATTCCTTATATATATAAATGATCTTCCTAATACCATAGATTCAACTTCTAAAGCTATCCTCTTTGCAGATGATACTAGTTTAATAGTAAAAAGTAACAAAGACACACTAGAAGAGGCAAGTAACAATAATTTAACTAACCTGCTAACATGGTTTAATGCGGACTAACAAATAACTGTGACAAAACACATTGCATGCAATTTCACACAACACAACTTTACAATATATAAAACTTAAATACGACAGCAAAAATGTAAATGAAACTTCCTCTGTTAAATACTTAGGTCTCTCAGTAAATAATAAATTAAATTGGACTGATCAGATTAATCAATTACTTAAGAAACTCAGCTCAGCTACATATGCTGTCAGAGCAATGTCAATCTTCAGTGATTTAAAAACAAGAAAATTAGTATACTTTGCATATTTTCATTCTATTTTATCATATGGTATATATTTTGGGGCAACTCAGTAGGCGTAGATAAGATATTTATTAGTCAAAAATGTGTTAGAGCAATATGCCAGGTTACCTCACGAACTTCTTGCAGAACTCTGTTCAAAAAGTTAGGCATTTTCACTTTAATACATTTATTCATTGATGTTATTTGTAATCACAAATAGGAACTTATTTTTGAATAATACTGATATTCATCCCTTCAATACAAGGAACAAAAATAATCTGTATAAAAAATGTAAAACATTGTCAATTGCAATTATTCAGGGATATCCATCTTCAACAGACTGCCGCACAGAATTAAACAGTTGTCCGATAATCAAGGTAAATTTAAGACTGAATTATGCTCATTTGTGCTTAGCCACTCCTATTCAATAAAGGAATTTATAGAAGAATCGGAGAAGAGTAATTAATTATTTAGTTTATAATACAAAAATTTGTTATAAGTATATTTATCTTTTGTACAATAAAATAATGTAATAGATGTGCACCCTGACCCATTCCACATCCTTGAAGCTTAGCTTCTTTACAGGATCTACGGAATATGATTATTATTATTATTATTATTATAGCTGTTGCTTATCACCACAACTGTAGAAAATGGTATAGACTTTCATCAATCCATCTTATTTTATTTTTTAATTGAGTTAATACCAGTTCAAAGAGAGAGAAATTACCTCCAATTGAAGGGCGCTGCCTTTCATTAAGTATTTTTTGTCTGCCTAAAACATGTAAGTTGTAACTGCCACAAGTTACAGTATATAAATTTAAATGCTTTTTTTTCTGCCATTTTCAGTTTGTTTACATGAATTTCCTTATAGAGATGTGATCAAGATATCTTAAATAATATTTCAAAGAATATGAAATATTTAAGTTCCCATGTGAGAGTATATGTATAGCTGCCATAATTGCTTCTGCATTAAAATTGAAGACAATACACAGTTGTTCATTGTTTGTCAGATTACTATGGGCCCGTTCATAGAAGTTTTGCTGTCATTCAATAATAATCAACAATTATGTGGACTGCTAAAAATCCTTTGTTTCACTGATATATTTAAAATAAAACAATAACTAAAATAAACTATATTCCAGGTGCACGTTTACTGAAACTCCTTATTCACGTGTACAATACACTTCATACTGAATTTGTCTTATATTTCAAATGTCTATAAAGATTACTGTGCTCAATAGCTCTCTATTTGAAGTTACATATTTTTAATAATGTTCTGTGATTTAAATTTTTTTTTGTAATTATGTAAGCATTATATACTTTTTACTGAAATTACTTTAATTTTACTTCAGCTCTCGTCATGTTTTCTAAATGTTTTATCACGTCTTAAACACTGCTGCTACAGGCCAAATACACTAAAATACTACCTCTGTGTCGAATTAGTTCTGAAGTACCATATTAATCTACGTTTGGTTTAAGGTTACAATATGTTCTACTTGTTGAAATGTAACGATAAACTAACCTTTCATTAAGATTCCTAAAGATAGTCTAAAAGGGTTTGATTTTCCCATGTCACAAAGCTTGACTTTCCAAGTACAGAAATCCCTCAGATTCCACACAGATCTGACCTTGCGGTACCGAGAACACACGCGTTAAATTTGTTACTTCCGAAGTCTCGGCGATGTACACGCTCCGTTTAAACTGTACTTAATTCCCCTAAACAACACAGTTAAACAAATAGGGAAAAATAAAACTGGTAATAAACTGTGAACAAAGTGTGTTCAGCATTGATTTCACATTCAGTATTACTAGAAGTATCAAGTTTCACTATTCATGTCATTTGCAGCATATGATATGAATGGTCTCATAGTCATTCCATTTTATTTTACAAATGTTTTGTACATATGACATCTGTACTTGTTTTGGCACTAATATGATATTAACAATTGTCAATTCATATTATTTAACCGAATGTATTCAATTAAATGATTTTCATTCATAAGACCTACTTCATCAATTGTTGAAATAAAATGTAACCACAATGATGCCCATAATAAATGTGTTGTGAAAAATGTTTTATTTGTTATTTTATTATTGAAATCTATCAATGTTTTGTGTGGTCTCATGACTCTATGCTTCCTTTACACCAACTTTTGACCAATGAAGAATGTTTAGTGGTTATGGAACAGTAAAGTTCTGTGGACCAAAGAATGTTATCACAAGTTAGTCTGCATACATACTGAAATACAAACCACTGAAATATTTAATTTGTCCATACAAGTTTTATGCATTTTCTTGAGGCTATGAAAGGGATAGTGACTTAACCCATATTTGATATTTGCAGGTTTCAGCATTAAACATTACAGTCGAATGTATTATTAAAAGCTGAAAGTTAAATTTGGAAATTAAATATAAATCAGGTTTTCTTACATCGTGATTTGGTCAAATTGTGGTTTAAGTTACTATTACACTTTTTGGCTTATTTGTAATGAATGATTTTTTAGTAACCATATGTAGATAAAAATACCTAAATTAAAAAGAAACACAAATGTTAAGTATTGTATAAATAATTTATTTTGTAATTTTTAAAATGAACATTCCAACTACATCTTCCAGTAAAACATCAAAAATTGACACCATGCAATATACAAAACTCTTCACAATGGAGTCTTTGGAGATCAATATTGTCCATAAAAATTTTGGTCCGGGTGTGAGGAAACCAACATTAAAAAATTAGGTTTGAGGAGGAGTTTACATTTACTTTAGGTACATGGATATGGGTCACAAAATTAACTCTTGGCACATTGTGTGTACCTTCTATGTGAATTAGTAATTATGAACAATTAACTAGTGATTAACAACTTTTTGGTGCTGAGGTTCCTGAGATGTAAATGTAACTGCTTTTAAAGCAAATTTCACAGTTCATACTTGATAGAATTTTAACAATATTGCAAGGATTTAACAGTTTATAGTTATAGGAAAAACAATTCAGGAATAGTTGGCTTTTAACACAAAAAAATTGACTAGTTTTTAAATTCACTTTTACATGTAAAAAATACATTTATATTATTGTCTAAGTTTCCTTAATCACATCTGTTAAAGTATATATCTTTTTAATATAATATTCTGTGGACCATCTAACAAAATCATTTTCATGAATTAACGATTTATAAATAGAAAAAGAATATTCCTTGTAATGGCTCACTGTTTGGACATAATCTGTAAAACATATCTGAAAAATAAATGTTTCTTTTAGAAATTTATTTTTCTTTAAAATCTTAGTCATAAGTTTAGAAATCCCCTGGTACTTCTGGATTTGATAGTAGAGCTGTGGCAGTGCAGTCAGTCCAAATTTTGATTGGTTTATTAGCTGTACCTGATAATGAAAATAGTTATGAAGAAATTTGTTACTCATCAAAAATATACTATTACAAGTGTGTTTGTCAATCAATACACATTACACTTTCATGTCTTCCAAATTCGGAGAAGATAGATACTCAAAATCATAGCTTTAGGAAATGTTTATATTCACTAGAAACTACAGTTACATTAAAAATCAATTTTTTTAATAAAAATAACAATCAAGTAATTTTTAAATTTAATGCATTAAATTTGAAATAATCTATTTTTAATTATTTTCAATTAAAAATTAGTTGAGTATCCACTTGCAAAATAATATGGAGTCAAATACTTCAAAAATTTTGTGTTAAGATTAAATAAACGTTAAACCTTCACATACCTGTTGAACGTACTTCTCCTATAATGGTTATGTCGTCATCTTTATCTGGACACATCGTCATTTCTTCAACTGGAGTGACAGTTTTTTCCAAAGACAAAGAAATTCCACCATTGCCCATACAATTGGTTTTAGGTGCTTGAATTACTTGTGTTGATTTTTCACGTTGACTATGTGTAGTGTTGTCTGCATTTTCAAGGATTACCACATCACCTCTTTCTGAAACTGGCAAACTGTTGATCAGAAAAGTTTCCTTGGATGACTCATTTTCATTTTCTTGTACCAAATTAATTTCTATTCGGCCTGTAGAAGTATTTGTGTACCTAGCAATAGGCTTATTGAGAATATCATATTGTCCTGAATTAACTTTCATATCTAATACTTGACCTACTTTCAAACAATTTTCTGGTTCATTAGTGTGTGAAGTAAGATTTCTGGTATCATTTGGGATACCATCACTAGCCCCTTGCGAGGTTAAAAGTAGGTCAGGGCATTCATTAGAGATTACTCCTGTGTTCAGTGCACTTGAATGGGACATGCTATCTTTTGTAATAGACTTTAGCTGCTCACTTTCTACCGATGAATCAATTGCAGTGGATGATTTAGATGATGTGGCCGGGTGTTCCTTGTCTACGAGTACAGCATGGGTCACAGGTTTGGAGATCCTCTGGGAAGTTCCTTCTGAACTTGCTAATGGAGCTGTCAAACGTGTGGACGCCACAGAATTGTTGCTCGCCCAAACTGTAGATGGTGGTAAACCATTGTTGCCAGTCGAAAGTGTGAAAACAGCACACGCAGATGGCGCTGTAAAACTGTTGTTAGTCCATTTTGTGGATGGGGTTGCATTACTGTTACCTGTCCAGCAATTTGGTGGCAATGCAGTGTTGTAAGACCAATTTGTGCAGGGTGTTGCAACAGATCTATAAGTTGTGCACATAGCGTCGCCACTAAATCCTGTCATTGCAAAGGACGGTGTTGCACTTAATAATTGTGTGACGCCTAAAAACAGTAATGAAAAGTTTTGAAACAAAAACACACACACAAAAAGTTATTAAATGTGTATACACCACAGCCATCTCACTCTATGATTCAAATTATATTTGTGGAAACAGTGTAAGAATGCTGCAGAGCTAAATAATAATTTTTACTCTGACGTTATCTTTTGTCATAAAATAATGCATAAAGAAACATGGAAAATGCAAGATGGTATTGTAGTTAACCAAAATGATCATGTAATCATAGACAAAGACATGCAAAATGTTTGATGAATGTAAGTGCTCTTAGGGTATAGATTATTTGTCATGACCAAAGTCAGATAAAAATAAAAAATTATGAGAAGTACAGAAGGTGATACTAATAATAATAAATACGACTTTGAAAGACTAAAAAATGCGGACAAAATGGATCAGGAATACCAAAACATGGAGAACAAAGAAGTAGAACGGATTCCAATTGATGAAGAATGGAAAACAAATAGAGAAATAAAAACTACCACATCAGAGGTGGTACTTGGAATAGCCTACAAGCTTGGTTTGACGATGATTGTGAAACAACAAAAGAGGATAATAAGAAAGCGTACCAAAATTTACTCCTAAAAGTCAATACAATGAATGCTACAGAACTGTAAAAAAATAAAAGGCGGGAAGAAAAGCGCATCCATAGAAGATAAAATAAGACAATTTGAAAATGAGAGGTTAAATGAAATCAAACTATTTAGAAATGAAATGAAATTAGAAAATTTTAAACAATTATAAAAAAGGATAGAAAAGGAATTTAGACTTTCCCGGTGGATGGAGTGATGAAAAAGTTCTTGGCATTTCACCAGGGTTAAATTATTTGTAAAAGATGATGGTGGAGTAATCTGTCGAAACATTTTTACAAATGATTTAATTTGGGTGAAATCCCGAGAACTTTTTATTCAGTGATAGAAAAAGCTTTAAACCTGGGATGAACTTTTGCAGAGATACACAAGGAAATATTCTAACAGGAAAGGGTCAAATTTTAGACAGATGTTGGGAACATTTTGATGGACTTGTAAATGGAAATTATGTTCAGAATACTGATCAACGTCTGGATAGACCCGCAATTAAAAGTACTGAATTTAACACTATTGTTTCTGATGGTGCAGGGAACCTATAACTATAAAAGAAATCAGTGATGCAATCAATGAATTGAAGAACAACATTCCAAAGAAGTGATGGTATACAAGCAGTACTTTTAAAAAATGTAACTAATAACATATGACAATGTCCACTTCATAAAAAGAGGGATCAGCTAGACTGTTCTAATTACAGAGGAATAACACTACTGAACACAATATACAAGCTTTTCTCTAAAATTCTATCTAACCGGCTCCTTCCTTATGCTGATAGACAAAGACATGCAAAATGTTTGATGGTTGTAAGTGCTCTTAGGAGAGCAAATATAGACTCAAATCATTTATTAGTCAGGGTCAAAGTCAGACAAAAAATAAAAAATTGTGAGAAGTACAGAAGAACAAAAGATACTCATAATAACAATAAAAAAACAACATTGAAAGTCTAAAAAATGAGGACACTGTCCTGAGGTATAAACATAAAATGGATCAGGAATACCAAAACATGAACAAAGATCTACAACCGATTCCAATTGATAAAGAATGGGAAACAATTAGAGAAATAATAAGTACCACATCAGAGGATCATCAAGCCCACAAGCTTGCTATTAAGGTTTGGTTTGACGATGATTGTGAAACAATAACGGTGGAAAATAACAAAGCGTACTGAAACATACACCAAAAAGTCAATACAAGGAATGCTACAAAATTGTACAAAAATAAAAGGTAGAAAGAAGAGCACATACATGGAAGAAAGAAAAGACAATTTGAAAACGAGAGGTTAAATGAAATTGAACTATTTAGAAACGTAAATTAAGTTAAAAAATTATAAATTATGATAGAAAAGGTATGTTGGCTTTCCCGGTGTATGGAGTGAATAAAAAGTTCTTGGGATTTGACCAGGGTTAATATTGCGCGTTATTAAGTATAGGTGCAATCAATTCAAACTGAGATTTTGTCAGTGTTAATTGCGTGAATAATCAGGAGATGTTAGGTGTGACGATCTGGGATATCAGCAACGTCCAGACACCGGGGAGGAACATAAGAACCAGACCCCCTATGGCGCCAGGTCACCTGCATAATCTTCAGGCACACGAGGGTGACCAATGTGAAAAATTTGAGACCCAGCCCTAAGGGAGGGCAAATAGAAGCTCGGCCAACAGTAGTTTGTGGATGAGTAACTTGGCCATTATTAGAACAAAATGTATAAACAATTGAGTAGGATCGGCCTGCCAAAATTTGTTTACAAATAATTTCTATATCTATTATGTCATTCTAAGAATAAATTAACTCCCCTCCCTTATTGTATACATACAAATGGCAACAAGGACATCCACTCTGGCGCACAACAAATTAATTGAATAAACCACCTAAAATGACAACCAATAGTGCGGGGCTTCGAATAACATTTTTTTAAATGACGAGTCTACAAAGTTGTCTGCGTAATATGAGAATCCTTTGTAATCGATGGACCAGTACTAACGCTATTTTGGGGGAACGTACATATGTCTTGTATTTTCTGCTGCAGATGTAAATCAAAATCAATTTTAATTCTTTAGACTATTCAAATGATATTTTGGGGGGAATGAATATGATAATACTCGTGTGATTGTGTTGGTTTACAGTAGAAGTTATTGCTGTGTGTTTTAGATGTTTTTGCGGGGGGAAATTATAATTGACGTATGTATGAGTTTTATTTGTTTGAGTGTGTGACAATGTGTAGGTTATTGTTGTTAAGTTAAAAACGTGTGCCGTGTCTATGAATGTCCGATTCCGTCAAATCTGACGTGGAAGATAATTGGAAAATCGAAGGTCAGACGTGGATGATGTGGCTCTTAAATCAATTGAACGGATGAATTTGAAGGAACGTTGGAAACCCAATAAAAGGGGACTGAAAAAACAACTGAAGATGACAGAAAAGCGGTAACGGGCATAATGGAAAGTACATGTACTGCACTACGAACTATAATTAGGAAAGAGGTACGGGCTGTGCAGTTAGAAACTCGAGCGACACAAGACAGACGAACGGAGGAGGAGATGATAAATAGTTACGATGTGGAAACTGAGGTAGGAAATCAGTACGCTGTAAGTAGCAACGCTGAACAGTTGACGAATCAAGTTGATTTAATAGAAATTGAAACGTTTCATAGGTGAACGACACAGCTGAGCGATTAGAAAGTTGACTTTGAAAATGTGGAAACGTTATTAGAACGGGGAGAAGGAAATATGTACGCCGTAAAGGAAAGCTTCGACCGTCGTAAAGAGTATATAAAGAAAATTTCTAGTTTTTCACACGTCGTATTACCACTATTTAAGAAAAGACCCTAACCAAATCCGAAGAAACGTTACCAACTAGAAAGACGAAAATAAAATTCGTAAATTACGTGAAACATATTCGAAAATCGGCTCGTAATTATATGCAGACGGAATATAATCAACATCTTAATTACGAACTCCATGAGGTTCAAAGAGAAGATTCAGCTGTACGGGAATATGCGAAACAAGTGACCGAAAAATTCCAGCAGAACGCGAAAATTTTTAATTGGGACTGTACATACACGACCTAATCAGGAAAATATGACAAGAAAAGGCAATACCGACAGAATGGAATGTGGGTGTTACATGTCCACTTCTTAAAAAGGGGGATCAGCTGGACTGTTCTAATTACAGAGGAATAACACTACTGAACACAATATACAAGCTTTTCTCGAAAATTGTATATAATTTAGTTGAGACAAATTCTCGGAAAAGACGATAGAGAAGAAATTCGAAACACAAGTACAGCCTATGATAATGTGAATAGAACTGTGGAAGAATTTTATTTTCAACCCAAGTTTATAAAATTAGAGGAAGCTACTATGATGAATAGTCAATCACGCAAACAAGAGGAATAATATTTTATAAATCGGTTCAGTTCTTAGCATTTGCTGATGATATTGATAAAATAGCAAGATAAGAAATGGACATACGGAATGCCCTTGCAGCCTTAAAATGTGCTGCTGATGGAATGGGACTCAAAATCAATGAAGGAGTTGTCAAACAAGATACACCAGAAACACATATTATAATTGATAACTTTAAATTTGAGAGAGTTCAGAGGTTTGTGACATATGCTCATATGCTGTATTTTGGAAATATACTTGATTATCTGTTTCACTTCTATCACAGAACACAAAGATTATAATTGCAATAAATTGGAGGTTACCATTGGAAAAGGAAGCTTGTTTGGCTACTAACCTTGATTTTCGGTTCGTGTTAGAGAACAATGACTGTGCTTCCTCAACAACGCCTTGTATTTTTCCAATTCCAACCGAAGACGATAGATGTATCCTTCGTTAATATTGTTCCGCCTTCGTGCGAGTTGTAACTCAGTCAAAATCTGACTTATCCATTTTTTTCTTCGCTGTTCTATATCTGAAGCGGCATCCCTGTCAACAAAACATAGAAATTGCAATTGTCTAATAGATAAAATGAGGAAAAGCAACGCACCACCGCTAAAACACACACAATTCTGATGAATTTAAGATTCCTTTACAAAGAATTTTGAGTGGGTTACTTATAGATGCCGAAATAAATGCAATTAAGGTTTTCACTTATAGGTAATTGAAATCGAATATTTATTATTTAGCATAGAATTTTCCTTCATTTAAAAATTACTAACCAATATGTACTGGTTTCGGGTGCGTCCCCGAAAATCATCTGTATTTAACGTGTCGTGGGTGATTCGTCCTCGATTCACCAACAGTAAGTTTTAATTCTAAGTACGAAAAGGAAAGTCCATAAATATGATATATTTACCTAATTCCCTGGGGTGTTTCACGATTTTCCTGTCGTGGCTCCATCTGTGAACCGTTACCGACCACAGAGACTTCACAGCGCTGAATGACGTACGTTACAGCAGAAATGCCGCCAACAATAGCTTTGGTTAACGCTCGCAAAACGCCAATTATTGTTTAGTACTTTCATTGTCATTTGTATGATGTAATCTCTTTCCAGGGAAGGAAACAAATTTTAATCTTCGACACAAAATGTTATTTTTGAAGAGGATACTCGCCTTAACTTAAAAGTATTATTCATGAAATTGCTTTACTATAAAGGTGATATATACCAAAAATAATTTAACTGCCACTTTTATAAAGATATTAAAAATTCACTATTTTGAGAGACTACTTTTATTGTGATTACCATTTGTATTATGTAACATGTACAATTGTCAAATTAATTAAACGACAGTAATATTACCACACTTTAAATTCTCTGGACGATAATTTATATGGCCAATATGAGGGACAAACAAAGACTTAATTCTGCAATGAGGATCATGTTGGGATGCAACTGTGAATGTTTTGATACAATGGCTCCCAATTAACAAAGTCTATTGTTATCATTCATTAAATAAAGTTGGGTTTCGATGCCACAGAACTTTTCAAATGTCCTGAAAACTTTTAAAGCAAACCGTAACTACACAACCCGTAATACTGTGTTTTGCCAAATTTAAAATATCAAAAAAGCCAACGCTCTATTTTTTTGGGCAGTTACGAGTTACAACAAGCTACCAAAAAAATTAAAACTGTGCAATATAAAAATATTGAGTAAAAAGAGTACCAGAATTTTATTTGTCCAATTATATGAGAGTTGGCAGGAATTTTATATACGTGTATTTTACATTCCTACTAGGCCTATATTTGCTATTTACTTGATTTATAATAAGAAATATATAAAAATATTTTGTAGCTAATAGTTGCTAACTATTGTTGGTACAGGTTAATTCTGGTCAGCTTAATATAAGATTTACTTCGACAGGAAAGGCCAGGTCACAAATCAAATGGAACCAACTATATCTTTCAGAGAATTTAAGTTTTGTATGATGTGCCTATACACTACGCCTCGCCCCCCGTTCTCCTTCCCCTCCTCGTAAGTTGGTGGTTAACTATGATGGGTTTCAACAATACCCATTTCCTTAGGCTAGGTTTACACGGGCAGTGATGTCAGTGGCGTGTCAACATACGTCAGTGCTGCACTGATAACTGCCAATCCATCGCTGACACGAGAGCACTGGCTCACTTTTCTTGGAGCGTGTCAGTCATGACTGACGTTCCCCCTCCACCGACCTAGACGCTGCCCTCATGGGAAGCCAGTTACGGTTGTCAATTATCGATTGTGAACGGTGAGGCAGGGTTGACTATCGATTGCGCAATGGTAAACAGTTTGTGTTTTGAATTTCAGAAAGCATTTAGGATAGAGTTCGTTTGTTGCATCTAATCGCCTATAAATTTTTAGGTTAACTTTCCAAAAATAATTATTGTCCAACCTCCAACGGCACAAACATTAACTGAAAAAAATACGCAAAAGAATGATGTATAGCTATAAATACATGTAATGAAAAATATATTCATTTCGTTTTGTTCAGTAATTAACAACTTTAAGGGGAATAAAACAACAAGTATTAGAAACCGACCCAATTAAACACTGAAAACCAACTTCAAAGTACAGGCGTTGTTTTTATTATTGCTTGATTTCGGTAGTAATAATATAAAGCAATATTACTGAACAACTATTTTCATTTTTATGTATCTATAGTACAGTAGCGTAATACTAAGTTTAACTTTGAGAATTTCAGGAACTCTTCCTCGTTACGTCTATTCTATCACAAATACAAAGTGATTAGTTCAGGTTTATATACATTATGCGTGCGCGTAAACACTAAGGGGAAAATATTCAACTTGACATAAACAATATATCGACGCTATGCAACATCAACATTCCAACCGGCCGTAGTTGCACAAGAAATAGAAGAGAAGTATAAACATGCATCAGAGCTCTCTGCCCGTTCTGTAGGGAGGGCAGCACTTGCAACAGAATTGTCAGTGAAGAAGTGGGCAGTTATCTGCCCAAGATGTAAATGGTAGGCAGTGCACAGCCAACTCAACTTCGACGAAAATCACTGCCCGTGTAAACCTAACTTTAGAGAAATATCTTTTACATGCTATACAGTCAATATAAACTTTATTTCTAAATAATTGCGTACAACCAATATGCGGAAACGTAAGGTTTAATATAAAAAATAGAAAAGAAGGAACATTTTTAAATTGTCACAACTGGTGTCGCTTATATGTAACGCTATGTACCAACTACGCTTTCAGAGTTATTTCAAATTGCTTGCCTTGCAAGTCAATGTACACTGGCAGTTTTTTTATATGAAAATCATGACCTTCAGAATATATTCTATACCAGGGGAAAAAGGGGGGGGGGGGCAACCTGCGGCTTTTTGAAAGATTATTTGTGGCTCTCGATAAATGTACCCGAGTTCCCTTTATTATATTTTAAGAAATTATTATCGTTCCGTATGTGTTTGCAACTGATATGGCTCCGGCAATGCTGTGGGTAAACAGATCGGTGTTATTGGGCTTTCAAGAGATGATTCTCAAATTCCACAATTCACCGAGAACATCTCGTTACAAAATATTAAAAAATATCCTGATGTTATGAAAATAGTGTTACACATTGTAAATTACATGCAAAAAATCATCGACAATTCAAAAATTTCCATGAAGAATTAAACGACGAAGAACTTCCAAATGACATTAATTCCGTAGAAACGTTTCTCGGGTTTCCAACCGGGTAGTCTCAGTAAACAGCGACGTTTCGACAGATAGCAACTCCGTCATCTTCCAGGCTGGAAGATGACGTAGTTGCTATGGTAGTCTCAGTAAACAGCGACGTTTCGACAGATAGCAACTCCGTCATCTTCCAGGCTGGAAGATGACGTAGTTGCTATGGTAGTCTCAGTAAACAGCGACGTTTCGACAGATAGCAACTCCGTCATCAGGCTGGAAGATGACGTAGTTGCTATGGTAGTCTCAGTAAACAGCGACGTTTCGACAGATAGCAACTCCGTCATCTTCCAGGCTGGAAGATGACGTAGTTGCTATGGTAGTCTCAGTAAACAGCGACGTTTCGACAGGCTGGAAGATGACGGAGTTGCTATCTGTCGAAACGTCGCTGTTTACTGAGACTACCCGGTTGGAAACCCGAGAAACGTTTCTACATATTCTTCACCGGGAAAGCCTTCGTTCTTTCATGACATTAATTCCTTTTGGATTGTTCGATGGTTATCTAGCTACAACGTATTAAATCGATTTGTAGGTTTGTTTGATCCGATAACTACATTTCTAAAAGAAAAGGAAATAACCTATTCAGAATTAGACGATGACGAGTGGTTACAAGACTTAATGTTTTTGATTGATGTCATGGAACATTCGCAAACATTGAATTTACAATTCCAGGGGAAAGATAAAATAATATCCGACCTCTCACTGTGTATATTTAGTTTTCAAACTATATTACAACTTCGTCAAAAGGACATTAAAAATAAAACATTTTGTCATTTTCCTCGAATTAAAAAAATTTGTTCCAATATTAAACAAGAAAAACTCATCGAGTATATAAAAAAGCTAGAAGGAATATTGACGGAATTACAAAATAGATTTCAAGTCGTCTCTTGATTTTTTTTTTCTGAATCGATTTGAAATTAACAGAATTCCAGGTGGTTGAGTTTTCCATTTCCAATATAATTATGACCATCTGGAGAATTAGAATTAATAGAGATCCAAGAAGATCAAGAAATTTGTACCAGAATTACAAAAGGCTGCTCGTCGAATTATTTCAATATTCGGAACGACGTACTAATGTGAATCATTTCATTCCACTTTAAAATTCGTGAAATCCAACCACCGATCAGTATTAACTAACCAGCATCTCAAAGAATTACTGAGAAATTATTCACCAAATTTTAAAGAATTATCAAGAGGAGTAAAATAAACGTGTTTAATTTTTAATATTTAAATTCAATTCCCATATTTTGTACTTTTATTTTTGTTTTCAATGAATATAATTTCTGTAAAAAAATTTCTAATACATTTTTTGCATACCTTTTAAATGCGTATATAATTGCGGCTCGCGAAAAATTTCAAATTTTGAAAAATGTCTCGGACTATGAAGGAGATGGCACCCCTGTTCTATACAATACTTTAATCACAAAACACACTAAATTTAATTCCATAAAATGTAAAATAACCGGCGAACGTAAACAAGTATTTTACTATTGCCATTGGGTGATTCCATGTCAAATCACAACATTTTGTAATATGAAAGTGTGGAAAATATTAGAGCTTAGGTGATACTAAATTCCTTTGTCTGAGACATGGGGTTTTTTCATAACAACCTGTGGTGGCTGGCATAAGCGAGCACCTTGGGGATATCGGTGTAGGTCAGCGAACAGGAAACACAAGGAAAATAAGTATTTCAGTCCCATAAGGCAGATGGGGAAGGGTTTCCAAACTATTGAAAGGAAAAATACTTTACAAATTTCTTATTATATAATATTCCAAGGACATTCTAATTCACCCACCTAATCAAATCATTTTCATGATATAACCTTTTTCAAATAGTAAAAGATATCATGGCTAACTGTTTGGGCATAATATGTAAAACTTAATGCCTCTGAAGGATAATCTTTGTTACATTTGATTTGTGGCCTGGTCTCAAAGAAAATCTTAGATTACAATGACCACAACTAACCTGTACCAACGTCTGTACTGTGCCGAGTAATATTTCACAAACGCGTAAGTGACTTTCTTACCTGAAAATAGAAATTATATCACACAAAGTACAAGCAGAATAAGTGCATTAAGAAATGTGTATATTTATTGGCTTGCAGCCTTTCATAAAATATTAAATTTGTAACATTTGTATAAAAATAGCGGTTATACAATTTAATATATCATTTTCATATCAAAACAATTTTATAAATAATATTTGAAAGTTCAGCAGAGTATCCACGTGACAAGTAATATAGAGTTAAAGTCTTTAAACATTTTGTGTCAAAGATTAGAATAATATGAAACATTTAAACAAGTGTCGGAGGTATTTTTCTAAGAAAGATGAAGACACTGTCTTCGTCGTGTGGGGTTTCTGCACACACTTTGTTCAACAATTATTAAATTAATCTGAAATGTTTACACATGATAGAAATATTTCTTTAAAATGTAACATTGTCATCACACAGGGTTGTGTCAAGATTAAATTAATTTGAAATGTTTACACACGTGTCGGAGGGATTTCTTTAAGAAAGACAACCTCGTCATCTTCATCACGTGAGGTTTCTGGACACACCATCATCTCTTCAACTGGAGTAACAGCTTTTTCCAAAGACAATGGAATTTCTTCGTTGTCCATAATACTCATTTCAGGTACTTGGATGGTTTGCGTTGAAGTTTCAGCTTCAGTTTCTTTAATTTCACTTATATTTTTAACAATTATGAAGATACCATTTTTTGGAACCTGAACACTGTTGGTCAAAACTCTTTCAGTCCAAGGCTCGTCACTATTTTCTTGTGCCGAACCAAGTTTAAGCTCACCACTAGGTACGTTTGGGTGCCCAGCAATAGGCACATTGAGAAGATAACATTTTCCTGAATTACCCACATTTATTACTTGAGCCGTTTTCATGAAATTTTCTTCCTCAGCAAGAGTAATTGAGGCAACATTGGTGATGATAGGAATACCTGGAGGTGGGCTACTCGACACACTGCCAGAAGCCACCGTCGAGCTCAAAAGCGGGTCACGAGGTGACTGAGCCCTGTCGAGCTCGCCAGAGACTAATCGTGAGGTCACCACACTTGAATTGGACAAGTTATTTCTTGAAACAGAATTCAGCGGCCGAGTTCCCACTGCTGAAGTAATGGTTTTGTTCACCTTTTCTGGTATTTGAGGTATCGCCACCTTGATCGTAGCATTTAAGGATGTTTTGGTAGATATGGATGATTGCTTTTCCTCTAAGACTATGGCCTGAGTCACAGGTCTGGAGACCCTCTGGTAAGTTACATCTGGACTGTCTGTCCAAACTTTGGAAGGAGTTGCAGCTAATACTTGTGTGATATCTGAAAATAGAAATGAAGAGATTTGTTACTCAACAAAATGATGCTATTAAAAGTGTTTGCCAATCAATACACTGGTACGCGATTGCATATCACATTCAAATTAAAACAATTTTATTACTAAAAACATTTAATGTACATATATGTAACAGAAGTTAGACCTACGTGAAGAAGGCTGTTCTAGTTTTATGAATTCTGTCATGTGCAACATTAACAATATTGTGTGGCTGACCACACAACAAATTTTTTATTCTGTGCAACATGCTAAGGTAACCCAGGTCAGTCTCTCTTTTGTCTGTTATATTAGCCTTACGTATATTATTTATGTCAAACATAAAATTTATGAGGTGCAGTTCCTTCTTTTTAAAATATATATATATGACTAGCTAAATTATTTATTTCAATTTGAGTATGCAGCACAATGATTATGAAACTGCCAAGTAGCAATATATCGGAACTTATCATGCAAAAGGTAAGCTTGTATATCTACTGACCTTGATTTTCAGCTCTAGTTACAGAACAATCTTTGTGCTTCAATAATAAGGCTTTGCACTTTTCCAATTCTATTCGAAGACGAGTGACTTCTACTTCACGGCGCATGTTAGAGCTTTGTAAGAGTTTCACTTGAGTTTCAAGTTCTTCGATCCATTTTTTTCTTTTTTCTCTGCATCGTGACGCAGCAACCCTGTCAATAAAACATAGAATTTTAATGTATTCATGGATAAAATTAGTAAAATAATTAACACATAGTGTGTTTTTAAATGTTAATTGAAGAGATACTGATTCAATTGAAATTTAAAAGCATCTACTGTGAGTTTATTCATTTGCATAGATTCAAAATATTTTATAACTTACATAACAGTGGTTCAATGGTTAATACATAATTTCAAATATAGTTTCATGATACATACAAAATACAGCACCTAATTTTGTTACATCACAACTAACTTGGAAAACACTTTTGATATGTTATATAAGCATGTGGATGAGTACTGCTTTGCACAATGGCAGCTACTGAGTTGAAGTATTTTGAGTTCTGCAGTTTGCTTAGAGAGTATTTGTAATTTAACTTCAACGTGCTTAAAGTTTAATTGTGATCCCCATGTGAAACAAGCATCTGCTGATGGAATAGACAATTTGAAATGACTGGATTTGTGTGTAAAAGGAGAAGCGTGTCAGAACATATTACCTTCGTGGTCCTAAGAAGCCAGTTCGGAAAGAAAGTCTTGACTTCAATTGTCAAAGACAACAGTGAGGAAGGTTTTAAGAAAACATTTGCACCAAACTGGTTGCAGTTACTACATGCCAGATTACTATGGTGTATGTTATAACTTTGTGAGTGAAGTGTTGCAGCAGAAAGATGAATTTCTTCATTGTGTGATGTTCAGTAATGAGTCACTATTTCAACTAAGTGGGGAGACGTAAATTCACATAATGTTAGAATCTGGCAGTCAGAACATCTTCATATACTTATACAGTAAGAAAGAGATTCCCCAAAATTATTAATTAATTCTCTGCACTGTCCCCCAATGTCAAATGTACACACTATTTTCTTTAACAGGAGCTACCATAAAATGGGTGCCTTATCTGGATATGATGCAAATAATGTATTTTTCCTTAATTAGAATGTGTACCTGAAAACTTTATTTGGCAACACGATGGAGTCGCTCCCCTACAGGGATCTCTTTGAACTCGAGTGGTTAGATTGGTCATAAAGGTCAAAATCGACTGGCCGCCACTTTCACCTTACTTCACACTTTGTGACTTTTCCATAGTGGCTTTATAAAAAAGCATATCACTCATTCCACAACTATGTAATGATTTACCAGAGTCGAGACACAGAATTGAAGAGGCTATAGCTTCCAAACTGTGGGAAGAATTAAATCTCAACTACCTTCAATTTGTTGGTGTGAATCCTCTCCCAGGTAATTTTTATTAAAATTACCGAAAGAAAACTTTTATTAAACAGGAGATACATAGATAAATCTTGGATGTGATTTTTAAATTCTTTATGTCAATAATTTAATAGGATCCCCTTGGATTTTAAATCAGCCTAAAATTTTAGAAATGATTTAATAAATAATATTTTTGAATTTCTTCAGTTTTTTACAGGAGCTTTTGGTCAGACTGTAATGTAATCATCAATATAAATCTTCTTTAAAAGAAGTGATTTAAAACCAAAGGTGATCCTATTATGTTGTTTTCAAATTCATAGTCAGCTATAATAAATGTGCATTAGTACAAACAGTTCTCGGTCTTCTGAGTGGAATTGACTTAGAGCCACGTTTCAAGGATGGATTCTGTCATCATCTTCTTCCAAAGTGACCGTCTGGGATGTAGCTAACTATTTATAAGGTATGTTTTTTCCCTCACCTTGCTTGTCAGGTGGGGTGGCGTGATTCAGCATGAGAGATTGACTCATCGCATTGTTTCTGTTCTTCCTTGTTGAAAACGCAAGCCAAGGCTGGGTTCCAGGCAGTACTTGGCACAAATCCTGAATCTCTGCTTCGCAAACCACTATTTGTTTTAATTTTGATGGCCTCTAATAGTACACTGTCCCAGAAATTATTAGCTTCGTTAAAGATCTTTGGTTTGCTAAAATCAATTTTATGGCCGAGCATCAATGCATGTTCCACTACTGCGGATTTGGCAGGTTGTTTGAGCCTGATGTATATTTCATTCTCTGTTATTTTATCTTGAACAGTGCACAGTGTCTGTACAATTTACTTCAACCTACAGCCACAAGGAATGTTCTAAACTCCCTGGATTCAATCTTTATTAAATGTATATTCCTTGAAGAATACTTCTTAAAGTTTTAACTGCCCCTTGTCGTTGTTATATATATGACAAACTTATCAAGACACATTATCTAACTGCATGCCTTCGAGCCCAAACACTGATTGCGACATTCTCCACACTAAACTGGACAACAATCACCTTCATTTAAACATTCTGGAATGCCATCAATTAACAAAGAACAAAATGGATTATCAAGCATGCTCCATTATTGTAACACAAAGGCGGATTCCAGGATTACTATTATAAGCTCCTAAAGGTTTTAGAGGGGGACTTGTTAGATAAAGTTTTGATAAGGAACTATCCATTTAAGGTAGGTGAACTGCTGTTTTCTGTCTTTCTTTCCTATCCGATTCAATACATATATCTTGAAAGGAAAGAGAGGAAGGATGTGCTTGCCCTTACCTTACAGTCATCATGGTGTTTGGAAGCACCGCCCCCTTCACAAGAAAATTAGGAAAACATTCCTAGTGACGACCAGCAGTCACTCAAATTTTTTTCCTAATATATATGATAATTGGATGATACGAAAGATAGAAATATGGGGGAAAGGTGGTAACACGTTCTAAGGAAAGCATATGTTTTGGCATACTAATAAATTCAAAGGAAAGCATATGTTCAAAGCTTACAGAGGAAAGGGAAAGAAAGCGATACTGAAAATATTCAGCAGGGCCAGGAATCGAACCCAGATGCATTATCTCAGTAGGTAAATGCTCTACCATCGAGCAACCGTGGCTCTCTAGAATAAAGCCAGATTTATTTACAGGTGTAGATAGGAGAAATGGATAGAGTAGAAGGAATGAAGAGTTTGGACACACGTAAGAAGCCTGGCTATATGCAGAAGGGCTGATTACCATGTCAACTGGCATGACGTGCACTCGATGGCTGAAACAAGGGGGCTCAGCTACTCAAAACTTTGGCATGTTATTGTTTCCCAGCCTGGTACACCAACTATTGATTTAAGGTAAATCAGCTTTCCTATATATGTATAAAATATTCAGTAATAATATATTATTTAATTTGTCTATATCATGTTATCTTGACTCGTTTGATATATTTTTTTGTTCTAATCATTTTTCGTCATAAAAGGTGATAAAAGATGATAAAATCTAAATTTTGTTTAACATAAAAATTTGAAAACCTAAATTGAAGACACATCTAGAGATACTCATTAATAGATTGGATGAATTCATCCATATTGGAATCTTTAATGGAAGTAAACTGCAGAAATTGCCACACCTGTTTCTCTCACGGAATTGCTTCATTTTTTGTTGCTCCTCCGGAGTCTGCCTGTTAACTTCTGAGGCTTGCGGAGGCACATGGGTTGTCTTTAAAATCTGAAAGATGAACATTTATTTACAAACAATAATATGAGTCAGTTATTATACATACAATTATGACTTATTATACTTTTATTAAAGAAAGACAGGGAGCCAGAAGACTATCTGTGATTTTTACCATCATTTTAATGATGTTCTCTTCCTTTTACATTTCTTATTACAAACAGTACCTTTACAATTATTAAAATATTAATCCGGATAATTTAGTTTTATGATCTTCAATTCACTTAAAACAAGTTAAAATACATTAAGAATATTAACAGAAAATAGAGCATAGATATATGTAAAGTTATATTAAGCAAATATCTTATATTTAAGCTTAGCACAATATCTGAATATAATGGGAAAGAAAGTGAGATTCATAGCCATGTAAAATACACTACACTTTAATTAAATTAATGGTATAACAGTACTATAACTCAAGGTCTTAAATACTTTTAAGTTTCAGGTTATTTAAGAAAATTATCTAATACCAATTTCTAAACTAAAATACAATTTATTTAATTTGCTTATTAATAATGCTTACTTTCCTTAACGATGCAGACTCATTTGCAAGAGGTTTAGCTCGTTTTTGATTCAGTAATGTTTTTCTCAGAACCTAAAAATACAATATTTTAAAAAAGTGTCCTATATGTAAAAAAGCCTCTTAATATAGTGTACACAACAATCAAAATTAATTTTCCAGAATACCAATTGTAAAATAAAGTTAACTATAATTACTAAAACAGTGCAATTCTTGTACTGTAATGAATAGTAAAATTTCTGTAACACTCAACAAGGACAATTTTCTTCAATGCCTTTCCACAAAAAGAAAAAGAAAAATACCCTTCAGTGGAGCTGTGTAGGGAATAAAAGTTTTTTCCTTCCCACACAGTTTTAGCCATTGAGAGTAGATCTAGTATGGAGGAAGTTTGGTGACTTCATCAAATTGTTAATTGCAGTGAAATAATGGAACATCCTGAGAATTAATATTCCACCAAAAATTTGTCAATTGGTTTGGGAAAGGGGGTTGAGATGTACTTAAGTCCAACTTGTCTTTGTTCATGCAGGACCAGAACTGAACTTGTGATCAAGGTGGGGGATTAGTATCAAAACATTTAAATTACATTTTTAGAGTGCTTGAAAAACTAAAAAAACTTACTGAGAACCACTGAAGTAATGTTACGAGATCTAACCTTTTCTTTTTCCATTTAATTCTTCTCAATATCAGTCAACAGATACCCGAGAAGAATTATAGCAATATCAAACCCAACATTCTCATTAAATTTTGAAACAAGGATGTCATCATTTCAAATGCTTCAGACAGAGAGTGTGTGTAAAAGGGAGTTTAAGCACTTTAAAATACTTTTTTTTTTTTGTACATCCCTGCCAGTTGACACCTACTAGCAATTTACGGTAAGTCAATGACTGTTTTCTATCTCTCTTGCCTATTCAATTCAATTTATACATGCAAGTCAGAGATATTTGAAACTGATTCATGAAATTATTTATGGAGGGAAGGTGTTATAAGATTCGAAACATTGGTTTTCATACTGCAATAGGGTACAAAAGAAACAAGTTTGTGCCATAATTTCAATAGGATACTACAGTAAGTACAGCAATCATACCAGTTATGCTATTTATACTGTAAGAAAGAGGATTAAAGGTTGCTTCTATAATATTGGAAATTGCAAGTAAATTATGAGCATTTGGTAAGTCATCTTAAAGTCAAAGGGCAATAAAACGGTTCAAAATAAATAAAAAGGCAGCCAATAAGCCATTACTTTAATTAATAGTTCCTCTAGTGTAAATAGTTCATCCATTTACTAATTTACCCGAAGAAGTCCACAAAGTTGGATGAATAGTAGTATATGTATAATTAAATAGTAAAAAAATTATTTGCAGACTTATTGGCCAACTTTTTATTTATTTATAGCACATTTTTGGGAGATCATCCATGACTTCAAATTCCTCTAATTTAAATAGTTCATCTATTTAATATTTTACCTGAAGAAGTCCACAAAGTTGGATAAAACATAGTATTTGTTTCCGACTTTTTATTTATTTTAAGCTTAAAGTTTGAGCCATCCCTGTCTGTCTTGAGCATATAGTTGGCAATCAGATGGAAATGATCTACTCTATGTTCAATTACCCTAGTTGTGAAAAACAATCTTGATATGGTGCCTTGTGTGCACGTCTTTACATAATTTGTACCATTATTCTTTTGCCTGTCCACAATCATAAATTTTTACACATTTAATATTTAGCCAAACTTTTGTTACCAAAATAGGAATGTACATCTTACATGATGGTGTAACATAGACATGTAAACACAGTATATATTATGATAGGAATTGACAAAAAACAGCTGCCTTACTCTAGCACAGAATCTATTAGAATATGTTAATAAATGTTTGAAGCTATTAAAATTGATGCGGTGAACTGATTGAAATGGTTATTTTAGTGACATATGCTGATTCAAAAAATTTATTTTATTTTACCTGTTTTGTATGAACCAAAGCATTCTGCTGCTGATTATAATCTGATGCGGCTGTTTGAAGTGACAAAGTACCAGACGACTGAACAGCAGGGTGTGGTGCAATGGGTCTTGTACTTGGGTACTGGTAACTGGAAACCTATAAATACACTCAATATTAAAATATGAAATTAAGAGCATACATAAGTTTTTAGGAGAGACTTAAAAATTAGAGACAAAAATAATTGCTTAAATAAAAGGACTCAAACAGAAATTACATTATAATCATTAAAAAATACTTTCAATACTAGATCACAAGTTTCTCTGATTTACCTAAAACACATGCATTATGGATGTAACTTTTCAACTATCATTTGCAGAAATAGTAAATATTCTTAAGTAGCATATTGAAACAAGATAAACATAATAATTGAAAGATTTGTAATCTTCCCAGAGTAAGTAATATTATTAAATGCAATAAAAAACTAATCCATAGATATTTCAATGAAGCAAAAGGCTAATATGGTATCATACTCAAAAACACTGATCCACTTAATGCTGAAAAACTAAGCAGTAGGATAGATCATTCTTTAAGAAGAAAAAAATTTAGTTGTCATAAAAAAATAATGACCGCGAAAGAATTATCTTAAATTACATGTACATGATACAAGGATTGATCAACTAAAATGATTCATTGAAGATGACAGGAAACTGTTTCAATATCATGCTATCAGAGGATGTTGAAGATTAAATAGACTAATATCAAGAACAGAAGGAAATAATTCAATTGAAGCTCAGTACTTGTAAACAGTCTGGAAAAGAAAAAGGAAGGAAGGGTTGAATTGGTATGTTTATAGAGACACTTCAAACTAGCTTGCTATGGTTGAATTTTATTGCAGTATACATTATTACATCTTTATACATTTACCACCTATAGAAACAACTAATAACCACAATTAATATTTTGTTTGAGATATATATATATATATATATATATATATATATATATATATATATATATATACTTTTTAATTCCATGAATGCATTCTTTTCATTTTGGTCTTCAAAGAGTTCATGGCTGGACTGTGCACTTTGCCTATTATTCTGAAGAATTTGTTAGTTACTCTTTGTGGATTGATAAGATAAAGGAAAAACAAATAATAAAAATATAGAAATCTCGCTAAACTCATAATAAATACAAAATCTGATATAACTTACTGTAGACATTTGAAGAAGAGATCGAACCTCTTTCTATTACAAACAAGTCATGTTTATTTGAAATTTCTCGTCTGTCATAATTATCAAAGGAAAATTCTGTAACTCAGCAATTATATCTGCAGGCTGCAATATGCACTTCCGTGACATTCTTTCGTCTGCTTGCTTTGAACACCAGAAAAGAACAAAATGCAAAAAAGAAAGCTATAAAGTAATTCGTATTTCCCTGACAAGACTAAAATTAAGCAGGCACTTTCACTCTAATACTAGGAAATTGTTATGCCAAGAAATATATAGTCAATACCGAGGATATAAGACAATCCAAATGAAAAAGGATTATTGGCTCAAACTGACCCCACCTGTTTTTTCGAAGTATATTTGATATTTACTCCCATGTTTAACGAGATTTATTCATATCTTTGTAACATTTTACTCATAAGACAGATTGAGTAAAAGTCACAAAGTTTACATATCTCCATCAACCAAAAAGTTATGAATGGAATTATACTGCCTGGCATCAAAATGACCTCACCTGGGCCTTCATGAGCAAGAGAAGTGTGATAAACTTCTAAACAGAAAATATATTAAACAAAATATTAATTGTGGTTATTGGTTGTTTCTATAGGTGATAAATGTATAATGATGTAAATTGATTATAATAATTTATACTGGAATAAAAAAGGAACCATGACAAATTATTTATAAACGTATGGATTACTAAAAATAAAAAATACATGAAAATAGCACATTCAATAACATGCTAGTTTGATGTGTCACTACTAGCTTTCCAATTAAACCCTTCCCTCATTCTTCTTTTCCAGAATGTTTACAAGTACTGAGCTTCAATTGAATTATTTCCTTCTGTTCTTGATATTAGTCTATTTAATCTTCAACATCCTCTGATAGCATGATATTGAAACCGTTTCTCATTTTAGTTGATCAATCCTTGTATCATGTACATGTAATTTAAGATAAATCTTTCATGGTCATTATGTTTTTTTGATGATTAAATTTTTTTCTTCTCAAAGAATGATCTATCCAACTGTAACTGCTTAGTTTTTCAGTATTAATTGGATCAGTGTTTTTGAGTATGATACCATATTAGCCTTTTGCTTCATTGAACTATATATGGATTAGTTTTTTATTGCATTTAATAATATTACTTACTCTGGGAAGATTACAAATCTTTCAATCATTATGTTTATCTTGTTTCAATATACTACATAAGAATATTTACTATTTCTACAAATGATACAGTTGAAAAGTTACATCCATAATTTCACTTATTCTACAATGAAATTGTATTGGTTTCCTTATTAATTTATTATAATTTGTATTGAATGTCCCTTTTCTTCAAAATGCATTAAGCCACTGTTTGAACTGATCCTTATTTCATCATTTTCTTATTGAAGGCACAGTCTCCCTAATGTTCTAAATCAAATCCAATCTCCTTTGAATACTCATTTAACCTACCTTATATCGTCATCTTGTTACATTTTGTGTGTATTAAGTAAAAATTCTGATGGTTCTGACATTTACCAACTAATTTCCTTTAAATATTATAAAGGTACTAATAGTGCATTTCCTGTGAGTTTTAATTTAATATCAAATTGGATAATTTCTTATGTCCCCCTTTATCCTTGTATGCAAGTTATTTTTAAGTAATCTCAACTACTCCTATTGCTTTGAGGTCCAATACTCAACTGTTTAAATAAATAAAGACTGCAGTAATTTATTAATATTTCTCACCTTAAATATTATTACCAGTAGTTGATTATGGTTCTCTTTATATAGGTTGTAAACAATTCATTTCAACCATTTACTATTCTGTAGCCATTTTTAAATATTTATATTTCAATACATCTTAAGAAGTTGGTGCACAGAAAAGCCTGTAAAGCTTTTAGATTTAAAATTCAAGACAGAGTGCATGATAATTTATTCTACACCTTGGTTTAAATGTGAGAAAATTAAAAGGAATATATTAAGGCACATGCGCATGATATCATCAGTGAAAGTGAAGCTACGAAAGTGGGACTTGTGCGTGACTGCTGAAAAGTTTAATTATTCAGGCACCTTCAAAACCAATCATCTAGAACAATATTCTACAATAATTTATGTGAAATAAACAAAGACTACTATTTATGTGGGAAAAAGATATGCTTTTCTGAATCAAATTCTATTACTTACTATATTATTATGAAAATTAGAACAATCCATTAATTAACATATGTTACCGTTTCAAGACTCAGTTAATGAACACTAATAGAAGTTACAATTAAACACTTACATTTGTTTCCAATTGTAAACGTCCTCTTAAACTACTAGTAGCTTCACTGGAAACAACTTTGACAGTATTCTTCTTCTTTGGTGCACTGTAACAAACATTGCCATTGGTGCACTCTTATGTCGAACAGTTTACAAAACTTTCAATTGCACATTTGATTCTTGGGCATTAATGTATGTTTATTCTTTCTTGCAATTTGGCGCATAAAATAAACTAAGAACAACAAGGTATTAGATAAATCACATAATCAAAAAATTAATTCTGTCAGGGAAAATTTAGAAGAAAACTGATATCAAATTTTGAAGTGTGAAGACAAATAAATAGTTTACACTAGTAAGTCATGTTCTGAACTGATATTCATAGATTGAGAGGAGTTTTTGGTGATGTTTTCCAAGAATGCATCACATAATGTAAAATGAAAATATGACAGACCACAACATAGCCATGCATCTGTGAATTACAGGCATTTGAAATAGAGACAACTGGATATTCAAATTTTATATGCTTGACTGTACACAAAATGTAGATAGCAAAATGAGTGTAAAGTGAGACAGGATTGGAAAGAATAAACGAGATTGATTATGGATCAGGTGGGCCTTGCTAGTGGGTGAGAAATGTCATGTATTCCTGCTAAGTCCAACCTACACATGTCCACGTTGTGATCCCTGGATAACGCTCTAATGGCTACCAAGCTGTGGTAGGGCAAAAAAGTGAATGCTATAAAGAGGACAGAAAACTGAGGTCCTTTGAAGCCACTGCAGGAACCCAGATTGATAAAACAGTTGTAGACAAAAGCTAGCAAAAAGGTTAAAGAATAAGTATTATATTTCTAAAATTCAGCATGGAATGTAAATACCTTGCTGCAACCTGGAGAATTACAGGAATTGGAAGATCAGAAAAGAAATTGGAATAGTGACTAAACCAGAAACAAAGAAATGCATAAGATTTTATTATTGTAGTCCAAAAATTCGATCAGGATAAGCTCGTACTGGATTTTTGATTAAAAATGTTTGGCAACATGCAGTAGGGTTTCAAAGTCTGATAAAAAGTTGTGAAAATTAAGAATTAAAGCAAAATTTAATAATCTAACATTAATAAATGCATACACACTAACTGAAGAAAAACAGGATGAAGTAAAAGAGAAATTTTATGATGACTTACAGAATATAATAGATAGTATACCTACAAGTGATACTGTGTTACTTATTGCTGAATGTAACTGGAAATTTAAACCAACATGATAATAAAAATGGTCTCATTCTATATGAGTTCACTATTGAAAATAATATTGTAATAATGAATACACAATTCCAGTACCAAAAATAAAAAAATACAATAAAAGTAACATGGACCAAAAAGATGATGAACTTGTAAATAATAATAATAATAATAACCTAATTGAAGATGTAAGATCAATGAGAGGCCCAAATTTCAGATCATGATCTGCTTAAAGTAACTTTGTCTTCTTATGGCCTAAAAGTCAGTTTGAGCCTTAGCCTGTTTCATAACTTCTTTCCCGACTTGGAACTTGTAATTGGCTGTTCTCTCTGTTTGCCAGATGTGCTGTTAATAAATTCTTCCATTTCTGACTTTTGGCCATTAATTGTATTTATTTATAATACATGTCTAACTATACAATGCTTTTTAACAATGTAAAGGTACTTCTCGCCCGAAATACAGGCTCAAGGATGCAATGCACCACTTTCACTCATCCAAACACCATGTTTGGCAGATGTGCCACAGTTTGGCCACTTATGTAGATAGTGTTTCCTCAATATTGAATGTGTATTATTTCAACCCCATTTAGCATGGGAGGGGTGCGCACCCATATAGGTGGGAATGGAGGGGGCCTTACATAAAAATAATACAAAAACAACTGCCATTGATGTTGAGTTCATGGTTATAGAAATCACCGAACTTAATTCTGACATCTTGTTTAATCTGTAGTTTGCTCAGAGTGGAAAGGGATGAAACAATGTTCTACGTAAATGAACAATATGTCTAACAATTTCAACCAAATTATGAACATAAGTTCCTTGTGACTCAGAAAGGTGAAGGTTAGATGCTACTACCAGCCCTATAGGCAGGGTGGACAGGGATGAAAACTTTAGAACCTGTAGAAACAACTGATATTTGAATCAAATAAATTATTTGTGTGGTCAATGAGGTTGATAATGTTTCTTCTTATGTTGTTTGTGAGTGGGAAGGGGGGAGTTTCATAAACAAATCGCTCAACAACAATCTTTGTGCCTATTATGAGCCTAAACTGAGTTAAATTCTGACATTTAACATTAAGTTGTAATTCATAACATCCCAGTGAGTAAATTTGATTGGGCATAAGTGGAAACCATCAATGGATTTGTGAAATTAGGAGAATACGTACAAGCAGATTTATAACTTATGAGAGTTAAAAATACAAGGCTTGTTCCAATGACAGAAGAAGATAAATAGTTGAGAAGGCCAAACCATTTTCATAATGTTGTAGTGCCTAAGGAAATATGTTGAAAGAAGGAGCACATATACTGGAAAATATCAGTTAGATACAGAAGTGGGGAGAGTAGATGGGAAATGGACAAGGATAATTCTGATAATTCATCCACAACATAATTAAAAGAAAATAATAAGAATGTCATATTATAAGGTGGTATATATGGCAAATAGCAATGGCTAATTGAATAATGAAACTTAATCCATGTTAAAAAGAGAAAAATGATTATGAAGTACAGGTATTCAGTGAAAGTGGGAGCAAGAAAGGCTACACCATGAATGATGGATTGAAATGGTTATAAAATGACTAATATATAAGTGAAAAACTTTCAAGTTGCCAAAAATAGCACAGATGTAAGTCATTTCTTTAAAAGTTAACAAATACTAACTCTGAAAATTTAAAGTTTGTAACATAGAACATAAAAATTCATTTTCAAATGAATGGCAAATTCCACAAATATGGGACTAGTAATCCATCAGATCTTGATCAGACAACAAGCACTGCTTTGCTCTCTACCAGAAAAGTAATCACCACACAGATATAATTTCTTATACAGTCTTCCTGCAGACCTAAACAATGATAACAACTACAAGAGTTTTTGGAATCAGTGTAAGAATATTATATTGAAAATTGCTGGGTTTACTCAGTACAGAAATTTCTTGCTCGCACCCATAATAATTGAAATTACTATTTCAGTAGAAGTGTTATATATGTTGCTTTGGAACACCTACTACTTCAGTACTTTCTGTCTAGTTTTCTTTGCTCTTTTCATTAATTGTATTATATATGTTCAGCTCTAATAATGACTTGTCTGTCGTGCTTTGTGCTACTCTGTACATTGTCATATTTTTGAATAAATGTTACAGAGTTACTTTATTATTTTGAGGCTGCTAATTTGTAATTTATATACAGTATACTTTTATTTGTGCAAAATAGTTTGTGTTCTAGGTTAGTAAGCTGTAGTTTGTAGTAATTATTTGTAATTTCATTTATGACACATCCTATTTACTCACTCGAAGACTATTGGAATTAATAAAAATCAATCTACCTATAATAATACTTACATATTTAGCTTAGGCCGAGTTTGTTTGCCAGATTGTGACACAGAAGTTGTGTTGTCAAAATACTGAGGTTTTTTCTTATTTAAATCTTCATTTGATTCAACTTCACTACCTTGCCTGGAAATAATAAAGACTTTTATTATTAAAATGGAAAACAGTTACATTATATTAAAAAAATAAAGGATAAATTCTCTTTTTTTATTGTTACATTAGGCTAATTTTTTTAATTACATTTGAACTGCAAAGAGATTGCTAAACATTGTTATGTAGTCTTAAAATAGTCTGAATTGAGTTGTGAAAATTTGGCCTATATCATAAAAAAATTATCAGGCCTGACTGCAAAAATCATTTGCAGATGAAAATTATAGTTTGTCTCCCCTCAAAATTTATTTCTCAATTAATGCTGAATTTACCTTATCGGTGCATCACCTGTATCGTCAACTGTTGTTTGAGTTGAGCTTGGAGCACATATTTGTCCGGTAATATTTGGATAAAATGGAGGTGTGTGCAGGGTATCATCTGTGCCAGACAACACATCAGAGTCAATCTGAAACCCAGAAATAAAGATTAAATTATTAAACTAATTTTAACTAACGAATAATGTTATTGATGATTATATTGCCATTTATAAAATTATTAGCAAAGATTTTTTATTACCGTGATTAGGTTCCAATTCTGTGGAATCAAGTTTTATATATATATATTTGGATAGGGTGTAAGGATAGAAAGTGTGGGAGAAAGTTGGGAAATTCGCTCTTAATTCACAAGCTCGGCATAGAAATATGCTCAGAGATAGCTGTGTGATCAGCGTTGAGAGGAATAGAAGAAGAAAGAAAGACTGAAAATATTAGGCATCGCCGGGACTCGAACCCGGATCGTCACAGAGCCCTCGTTTTAGCCACGAGACACCTTAACCAATTCGGCCACGATGCCCACCCGCCAAATATCGTCAGTCTGGGTAGTTAGATTCTCTAGGTTGGGATAGATAGAGAAGAGGGATAGAAGAGTTAGGAGCATCCATCTTGGATAGAACACGAATTAATGATTGCAACGTGACATCGTCACACACACACACACACACACACACACACACATATATATATATATATATATATGACATATAATCACTTACAAATACTCTACTTAGTAATAAACCTATTTACTAGTTCATAGTACCTCTATGAATTGACCAGCACTTCCTGCTTCATTGGCTCTTCTAAAAGTCTCTTCAAATGGGTTCACATTTTGTAGATCTTGAAATAAGCCAACTTCTTCACAGTTCCTGATGAATCTTGTTGGAGTCGGTGTCTGATCTGCCAATGAAATTACTTTGCAACAATTATAATACTCAATTGAAATTTACAATTTTTAAACTATATATATATATATATTGCCACATCTGAAGACCTGCAGTGATGGCAGAGCGGTAGCGAGCCGGACTGCAGATTTGCAGACTCGGGTTCGAGTCCCAGCCGACGCAACCATTTTTATTTGTTTAATTTATTTACATTGTTTGCCTTTAGTTTCTAGTATTTTCTGTTTCTAGAATTTTCCATGTATGTATAAATAGGACTGAATTCCAAATCGGAGTCAGTCTGTAGCAGTACGAGCTTTGTACAGCACTTCGCCGTTGATTAAACGCCTATAACCTCTACGTGTGTGTGTTATTGAATCTCACGATCCCTACGAAACGTGACAATATATATATATATATATATATATATATATATATATATATATATATATATATAAATTATATATTGGATAAGTGACGAAGTCACGCATTTGATAATTGGATAGAAAGAAAGATAGAAATATTTGGGAGAAAGGCAGGAAATTCGCTCTTTGAAACATATGTACGGCATGGAAACATGCACAAAGAAATACATATGTCGAGCGTAGAAGGGAATGGAAGAAGGAAGAAAGACTGAAAAAATTCGATGTGGCCAGGACTCGAACCTGGGTGCACGAAACAACAGTGCATCGCCCCTAAAGCCATGGCGTGTGTCTATCCACTCCGCCACCACATCGAGTACGACCAACCGAACATTTTCAGTCTATATATTAGGTTTTCAAGTTAGGATGGATAGAGAAGAGGGATGGAAGAATTAGGAGCATCCGTTAAGGATAAATTACAAATAAATTATATATTGGATAAGTGACGAAGTCACGCATTTGATAATTGGATAGAAAGAAAGATAGAAATATTTGGGAGAAAGGCAGGAAATTCGCTCTTTGAAACATATGTACGGCATGGAAACATGCACAAAGAAATACATATGTCGAGCGTAGAAGGGAATGGAAGAAGGAAGAAAGACTGAAAAAATTCGATGTGGCCAGGACTCGAACCTGGGTGCACGAAACAACAGTGCATCGCCCCTAAAGCCATGGCGTGCGTCTATCCACTCCGCCACCACATCGAGTACGACCAACCGAACATTTTCAGTCTATATATTAGGTTTTCAAGTTAGGATGGATAGAGAAGAGGGATGGAAGAATTAGGAGCATCCGTTAAGGATAAATTACAAATAAATTATATATTGGATAAGTGACGAAGTCACGCATTTGATAATTGGATAGAAAGAAAGATAGAAATATTTGGGAGAAAGGCAGGAAATTCGCTCTTTGAAACATATGTACGGCATGGAAACATGCACAAAGAAATACATATGTCGAGCGTAGAAGGGAATGGAAGAAGGAAGAAAGACTGAAAAAATTCGATGTGGCCAGGACTCGAACCTGGGTGCACGAAACAACAGTGCATCGCCCCTAAAGCCATGGCGTGCGTCTATCCACTCCGCCACCACATCGAGTACGACCAACCGAACATTTTCAGTCTATATATTAGGTTTTCAAGTTAGGATGGATAGAGAAGAGGGATGGAAGAATTAGGAGCATCCGTTAAGGATAAATTACAAATAAATTATATATTGGATAAGTGACGAAGTCACGCATTTGATAATTGGATAGAAAGAAAGATAGAAATATTTGGGAGAAAGGCAGGAAATTCGCTCTTTGAAACATATGTACGGCATGGAAACATGCACAAAGAAATACATATGTCGAGCGTAGAAGGGAATGGAAGAAGGAAGAAAGACTGAAAAAATTCGATGTGGCCAGGACTCGAACCTGGGTGCACGAAACAACAGTGCATCACCCCTAGAGCCGGGGCGTGTGTCTATCCACTCCGCCACCACATCGAGTACGACCAACCGAACATTTTCAGTCTACATATATTAGGTTTAGAGTACTTGAATTTTCGGAGGCACCGCAATCCTTCATCAGAAAATATGATTCGAAGAGCGAATTTCCTGCCTTTCTCCCAAATATTTCTATCTTTCTTTCTATCCAATTATCAAATGCGTGACTTCGTCACTTATCCAATATATAATTTATTTGTAATTTATCCTTAACGGATGCTCCTAATTCTTCCATCCCTCTTCTCTATCCATCCTAACTTGAAAACCTAATATATAGACTGAAAATGTTCGGTTGGTCGTACTCGATGTGGTGGCGGAGTGGATAGACGCACGCCCTGGCTTTAGGGGCGATGCACTGTTGTTTCGTGCACCCAGGTTCGAGTCCTGGCCACATCGAATTTTTTCAGTCTTTCTTCCTTCTTCCATTCCCTTCTACGCTCGACATATGTATTTCTTTGTGCATGTTTCCATGCCGTACATATGTTTCAAAGAGCGAATTTCCTGCCTTTCTCCCAAATATTTCTATCTTTCTTTCTATATATATATATATTAGATATTAGGCTAGTAAGGATAGAAATAAACGTGACAGAAATGGGAAATTTGCTTTTTAAATCATATGCTGGAATATGATTATGCTTAGGGAAGGGTGTATGTTTTAGCCTAATGAAGGAATAGTATGTACTATATAACACCTTTATGAGTAGAGGAGACTTGAGACTGAAGCTGACTAAATTGGAATCCAATAAAAATCTCTCTGAAGCAACCATCATAACATATCATAATAGCAGAAGGGTCTCACTAAATTGGGTACACTAATCCAAAAGTAAATTAACATTGAATGTTGAAATTATTAAACAAATAATAAATACTAAAAATTAAACTATTGCATAAAAATCTGTAACATTAATTTTTAGTACACCAATTTTGGCCATGATACGTTTTGAAAATTTACTTAGTGTTATTTACGTAATAATAACCTACTGATTACTTCCTAAAACCAAGGTTTTTTAATACAATAAAAAGTATATGTTACATTGGGGGGCACAAAATTTTTTGAGGGTGATCCTAAAACAAGCAAATCCCCTAGGAAAGGAATTGCAAGGAGGGATGTGGTAGTTAGAGAGAGGTAGTCAAGGGTTGACTATGGCCCCTCAGCTATAGTTTAAGGATCCTACCTGGTGTTCACCTTACCATATGCCCAAGGCCTATGACCCCAGTACATAAACCTCCTAAAATAGGCGAAAGTGAGAACTTTGTAAAAACCAGAGAGAGTACAAGGTATTCCCAAAATAGTTGGGTGAGCTCTGCAGACAATCTGGGGAGAAATGCCTCCCACAGACATTCTAGACAGAAGACTTAGGTGGATATGTCTGCAATTTTTGGAATTTGAAAATAAAAATAACATGAAGTTAATGCAGGGCCAAATAAAGAAACAGAAAAATGTAATGGTTTAATATTTTTTCAGTTTGTCATTCCATATGTAAAAAAAAATTTCTTGATAATAAATTACAATTCCAAAATGAAACACAAAATATAGTTCAAGAGTATGTTTACAAAATTTGGTGAGTAGTATGGTTCCAGGTATTCTTTATCATATTTTAATATGTAGTTATTAAATTGTTTTATTATGTTTATGAACCACTACTTAAATTACCTACTATCATTACTTACCTTAATGTAACGAATAATCTTTCCTCAGATAGTTTTGGTCTTTCATGGTAATTGTTGCACTTCTTATTCAAGTCATCAAAACTGTTTTGGATCTTTATTTTTGTAGGTTAATAATAAGTGGTCATCAAGGCAAGTTTGATACTGACTACCTAGATCTATGGCAGCCCAGCTGCATTCCGAGTTGATAATTCTATAATTTATTTTCAAGTAACCACATCATACCAGTGGAATCTTGCAAAATTTCATCATGTTTTGGGTCATTGCTTGTAGCCGTAACAATAAATCACTGCAGCTGGAATGTAGTGAACCCACATACACAACATCATCTCTCTGAGGCTGCTGGAAGTATAATGAAAGTAAAGAAGAGATATGTATGTCAAGCTCTGGCAGCCAACCAGGAAGAATGGCATTCCCCTGAGCTCAATCCACAGCTTGGAAGCCCTAGCTACAGCCCCAATCCCAGGTGCACATCCAGTCAAATGGCATGTTGTAAAAGGGAAGAAGCATATATTCCCTACAGGTAGTCCCGAATAATAAACTAGTGTCAATTGTAACTTATTTGTGACATACAGGGTAATATGTTGATGGGCAGTACATGAGTCCCACAAGTAAAAATTCAGTTGTGGAGAGTTGGAAGAAAGCCCATCAGTCGATGAGATCCTTAAGCAGGATCTAGTACTGAACCAGCGTGTTTGAGTAGAGCATTTCAACTTATCCCCAAAGCAAAATAACACTTCACAATCAAACAATTCACCACCCTGACAGGCAAAAAGAGGGTCGTACAGGTAACAGAACTGCAATTATAGTTCAAAAACACATCGCCTATTCCCTTGTCCTAGTCCCATGATTAAACAAGCTCGAAGCCACAGCTGTTAAATGGAGCATATACTAAACTCGTAGCTACTTACAATAAACCTAGTAAGGACTTGTATGGCTGCTCCACTCATACTTATCACACAGTATATTCTTAATTGATAACACCACAAAATTCATTGTAAGGGGAATGCTTGCAGGAGTGCCTTAAGCAACTATTTTGGGCCTGCCCTACAAAAATGATGATTCCACAATACCAGAAACCCAGGTTGCTATATTCACAGGTGACATTGAAATCTTGGCCCAGTCAAGGGAACTATAGGCACTTAACAATAAATTACAATGGAGCCAGGGTTAAGATTAACGTTAGTAAATGAGAGGCATTCCAACTAACATACAGGGTATGACATGCATGCCTACACAAATACTGTTGTCAACTCTCACTGTACAATGGCCAAATTCAATCTCTGGGACATGGTTAAATATCTAGGAGTCTCATTGGATCCAGCCCTAGCATGGAGGATCCTAACCGCAAACATCATTCAAAAGCAAACACAACTAGAACCATTATGCTTAACAGAACATATCCTCTGCACAAACTCTATACTTAACACTCGTGCAGCTAATTCTGACTTATACAGTGTGGAAGTTTTCAGTCAATTCCCATAACCATAACCTCAACATTGTACAAAACCAAAAAACCCATAAAATCCCTGTAAAATCACCAAAGTACCTGATAGGGCATGTACTGAACATATCCATAGGAAATTGCAAAAATATGTCACTGTGGACATTATCAGAGAGCATGCTGAACACCTGTACGCCAAGACATAATTCTCACATAATACTATCATAATGAGTCTGGGTAACTATGACTACGCACGAGTCAATAAACACCCCCTCCTCATCCTCCTCTTCCAACCCTGACCCTTCCCCCCCCCCCTATTATTGCTTGTACTTATTATAACTGACACACTTGCTTGAGGATTTTATAGGACATGCTTGGTGTAATATTATTTTGAGGGAACATAAATTAGTTTGTATTCAGAAAGGAGCTTAAGGACAAACAGGATGTAATACTATCCAACCGGTCAGTTTGTGGCGCCGAATGTCTGGCTTAGCTCATTGAAAATTGCATTCTGTCACATGCATTAGAATGCAAGTCAACTACTTTTGGCAGTCATTTATAAATTTTAATTGGATCTCCATTTCCAAATTGAGTGGGTTTGATGTAAGAAGATTTACCCCCTCCTTGTACTATGATTGTCGACCAGAGTGTAGGTTCTGGTCTATTCCAACCTATCTTCAAATACACTTTCTTTAATTTCCGAGTGTTGCATTATCAATTAGAAGATTTGTCTCTGAATCTCATTGCAAGGGAATCACAAACCCAAAATCTATCCGATCTTCCTTTTCTGTTTAACCGATAACTAATTGATACACGATCCAGACATAATGGAGAAGAAGCAGATTGACGTACATGATCCTCGAGCCCAACAACTAACTTTCAACACAACTTAATTACAAGTTTCTATCATAACCTTGTACCATTCAACCCTCCAACTATCACCGGTTTCTTCTTGGTAAGATGACCCCTCAAATTGATTTATTGGCACTTTTTCCCCATCAGCACTACACTCTTCATTTAGTCCCCTTCACAATCTATCTCCGTGAATGAGTATATTAAAGACTATTATGCCATCAGGTATGGATCAAACACAAGTTCATATTTATTGTGTTCCAGTTAACATACTAACAGCACATGCAGAGGGGCTCTAGAAAGTTACAGATGCTCAGGCTAGCGGTGCATGCTTTAGAGGTACTGCCCTGAAGGACCTTTTTGATAAATAGAAACACTGTCCCAACACGTTGCCCAGAAATTTACAGAGCTTAGAGTTTTCAAAATGTTGCAGTTTAATTACTGGTGTACCCGTGAGGAAACCAGATAACTCTTTCTTCAGCAACTACATTGGGAAAACCATCAATCTTAGAATCTTATGTATCTGTATTAAAGATTTGTTATATCAAAGCATAATACATTCACAATACTAAAAATATCACACAATAAGCAAGATGGAATGACAACATTGATGCTCTCTTAATGGCCAGAATTTCAAGCAGGTGTGTGAGTGAGTCACTTTATCATGACATTTACTTAAATTATTGAGTGTGACTAATTCTTCAAACTTGTACAGATTTCAAAATGGAGAAAGGTGCAGAAAAGTAATAATTTTTTTAAATTGTGGCTGTTAAGTTGGTTTTAACTATTCAGACATTAATATAAACATTTTCTGTATGATCGACCACATGGTACCATCAACTTGCCTCAACATTTCAATAACTGACACCATCCCATTTTTAGGTGAAGTGTTTGGTTTGGATATCTTTACTTCGATTAACACTGACAGGCCTGGTTAGTTGAGCACACGCCGATTGCTGAACCTTGGCCATAGTTGGCAGTGAGAGAGCTGGTTGTTTGTGTGGGATCCACCTGACACTGCTTTATTCTGTCCGCTGGAGGGATCCGTGGTTCAGATTGTCATAGCTTCCATGGCGAAGGGCCTGATATAATCCTGCAGTTTTAAGAACTATTTCATCTTTATCAGTACTAGAAGATTATTTTCTGACTAGCAAGAATGTGCAAAAGCTAGTTACTTGTCCCATGTAGGGACGAATACCCAGCCAGCTGTTCTACAGCATTTTCTGTAGGTTATTCCGGCAGGTTTTCCCTTTCTGCTATGGTCTGGGCCTTATGTTTTAATGCCTCAAGTAGAATGATGCAAAATATTAGCATTGAGGAACAGGTGTGGGCTTCCTTTCGATTTCATGTCCCAAACTTCATCGTTTCTTCCAGGTAATTAATATGTACAAGTAGGATAAGGTCTTCAAGAGTGCTGCTTGACTGACCAGACCTGCTAAATATAAACTGAATCACTGGAATCAAGAGCAGATACTTCATGTGAAGATAGCATGAAGCCAATTGCCAATACCACCTGGTTGATCACCCAAGAAGACTATGTTCAACAGTTACTAAGGGTGAAACTCCTATTGTGAAAATATATTTATATAGTAAAACTTACCAACAGAAGTATTTGCTCTGGATCCATTATCAAAGTTGAGTGGCATCAAATGTTGCCTTTTGTGTGTTGTCAAGTTTTCTTGCGTATCAAAAGTCTGAAAAAGAAATTAAATGAGTAAATTCCACTTTAAATTTGTAAAGTAAAACAAAGTGTACACATGAATTAACCAAAACACTTTTTTCTTTATATGAAACAATACATACATGCAGACTAAGAAAGCATAATTACTCAAAATTAAAGCTTCTGTGAATGGTTTTGATCTATTTACAAAAATGATGGCTGATCCAGAGTTTGAGTATACTTGAAACAAACTGAAAGTAACAACTTCTTAAACATGACTGCAGCTGTCCAGAACAAAGTTCAGTCCTACAGTCCTGAAGAAGTGGCTAGGGGTAATGCTTCTAAAAATTTGAGGTCTATGTAATCTGCGGTGAATTATGATGCCAAACTTCAATTTCAAATATATACACACACATGTCAAGATATAACTTTGTCAAAATACTTAACAGAATTGACAAGGATAGGAAAGAGAGGTGGTGGTTTATCTCAACAGATTTCTCGACAGGAAATGCCCCAAGAATCTCCTCCTCAAACAAATACCCCCCCCCCAGCTCCTATCAATTTTTTGCCTCTGCTGTGACCTTTATTGAGATAGAAAGTTGGTGGTCTGATGGTTACCAACACAGTTGAGTCGATGGATGGCTATCATTCATTATGGCAGTTGCCTCCAAAAACTCAATGAAAACCCACTACCTATTATGCTGTCTGCTGGCTTAATACTTTAGGTATGCCACTACCTTTCTTTTTCCCTTTCCTGTCCTTATCAACCGAGTAAGGTTACATATATATACATACCTCAGGTAAGTCACCTTCTTTCTCTCTCTCTCTCTCTCTGTCCTTTCCCTATTAATTGTTTTAATTAACATGGCAATGTCATTTCCTGACTCATATCTATATATATTCATAGATGGTAGACACCTTGTGAGGTTTAGAGTACTTGAATTTTCGGAGGCACCGCCCCCTTCATCAGAAAGTTAGGAAAACATTTCCAGTGATCGGCTAGCCGACGACTGAGCAGCCAAAATTTGCTGCGCTGCTAGCTAAGGTCGTAAACAATTGACCCCACCAGGTCACCAACTTTCTCTCTCAATGAGGGTCTGAGAAGAGGCAAGGACTTGATGGGGTTGGGGAGATGCATACTAACACCCCCATCTTGAGACACTCTCATTCAAACACATCCATCCTCAAAGGTGTCAATATTTAAATATTGACACACACACTCATACATACAACCACCATTCAAACAATTAACAAGCTATACACAACCAACACAAGGTTTTATTGCATATACAAATTTCAATGATCTCATGCTATGCGGGGGGGGGGCTGCCAACTGTACACTTCAGGTAAGCCACCAACCAATTTAAAATTTTTCTCTTTCCATAATATATATATATATATATATATTGCCACATCTCAAGACCTGCAGTGATGGCAGAGCGGTAGCGAGCCGGACTGCAGACACGTAGACTCGGGTTCGAGTCCCAGCCGATGCAACCATTTTTATTTGTTTAATTTATTTACATTGTTTGCCTTTAGTTTCTAGTATTTTCTGTTTCTAGAATGTTCTGCTTCTAGAATATTCCATGTATGTATAAATAGGACTGGATTCCAAATCGGAGTCAGTCTTAAGCAGTACGGGCATTGTACAGCACTTCGCCGTTGATTAAACGCTTATAACCTCTATGTGTGTGTGTGTTATTGAATCTCATGATCCCTAAGAAACATGACATTTTTGGTGGAGGCGCCGGGTAAATCTAAACTTAACACACAGTGGCTCCCATTAGACCTCGACAAAGCAGGAGACTCCAAGGCTTGAATCCGGAGTACGTACCATACACAAAACCAACAAGCACTGTTATGGATCGCCAGGAAAGGAGCTCACCGGCCTATGCTGCTGTTCAGCAGCAGATAAGGAATCCTGCCATCTTCATAGGAGACGCCGGACAAGACCCAGGCAGATGGCTCAAGGGCTACCAAAGGGTCGCCAAATTCAATAAGTGGGACGACACGGTTTGCCTAGCCAATGCATACTTTTATTTGGACGGAACCGCAAGACAGTGGTTCGAAAATGTTGAAGAAAAGCTGACCAGCTGACCAGAAAGCATTCGGCGATTCTGAGCGTCACGTTCGGCAGGCCACAGAAGAGTTAAAGTAAAGGGCTCAGAAAAGTGGCAAGAACGCCCAGTCGTACATCCAAAACGTTCTCGCATTGTGCCGAACGGTAAACCCAAACATGGGGGAAGATGAAAAACTGGCACATCTAATGAAAGGTGTCGCGGAGGACTTATATCAGGCCCTCCTACTAAAGGAAGTAAAACCGACGGACGAGTTTGTAAAGCACTGCCAGTTCATCGAGGAGATGAACCAAAAATGAATTCGACGAAGGTTCGAGAGGCTTCCCAACGTTGTGCCAATTGCCTCAGTAGGAGAGACGAATGATTTGTCGTCTCTCGTTCGACAGATAGTAAGGGAGGAGATTCAGCGTGCTCTATCCCTTAGAAACGACGTGGCAGAACCAGAGGCCATCCAAGAGACCATCCGGAAGGAAGTGGAAAGCGTTTTGGCGCCAATCTCCACCCCGACGTCCTCCTGGCGAAAGGTCGTTCCGAAGCAGAAGCCGACCTATGCGAAATTAGTTGCACGGGAGGAAGAGGCAACCTACACCCCAAGGAAGACAGATGTCTAGAGGTTACGGGATAATAGACCTGTGTGTTTCCATTGTGGCCGACCTGGACATGTAGTTAGATACTGCAAGGACAGGAGACGTGTATTCGCTGAAGCAAGAACTAGGCGAGGACAGGATACATATGACCATGGACGCCAATATGACGAACCTGAACAGATGGAGTTGTTTCGAGGAAGATACAGGTTGTCGTCACCGCATCCCACCGCAAGGAGAGGACGCTCTCCGTCACGTCGCTCCAGATCTCCGTCGCCATTCGGTCGCTCCGACATAACCTGGAAAACTAACTAGATGACGCGACCTTCCCTGGAGGTGAGGCCGCGGAAGAAGAAAATCCTCCGTCTACGACCGTTGCCAAGATGTCTGGAAATTATATAGACGTAATGTTGGACAACAAGTCGGTACGAGCCCTAATAGATTCCGGCGCATCTTTCTTCCGAAGAAATAGGAAATAAGGATTCGTGGCGGTTATTTGTTCTCGACGATGTTACCATTCCTGCGTCGAGCGCTACCAAGGTTACAGTCACGTGCCCTAAGTAGATCTTATAATTGAATCAAAGAAGAAATTATCACAAGTCATTATTCCTGCGTCGGTCATATCGTTCAAGAATGGCACTGGAGATTTATGGGTAGTTAATGGGCAGAGCGAACCTGAGTTTCTTCCGAGACATATGTGCTTAGCAAGGGCTGAGCTAATAACACAACAACATCTGACTGTCATGGAAACTAAGTCAATGCTTTGCTTGCAGCAAGTTAACTCGTGGTGTAACCAAAGTAAGCTTGAAATCTCCAGGCACAAAACGAAATATCTGGTATTGAAAGGCACACTCAAGCGGAATCCCGTTATAAAAATTAACAACGACTCGATTAAAAATCTAAGACCCTAAGATACCTAGGGGTGTGGTTGGATGAAGGCAGAAACTTTCGCCAACACATAGAAGAAGTTAAGATGAAAAGTTCAAAAATAGTGAACAAAATCACTAGCATAGCAACAGCCAAATTTCAACTTCCTATGTTCATATTCAAACTATATCATGAGACCATTCTAGCAGCGATAACGGGCTATGCTGCTAGCTCATGGGCACACAGATTGAAACTGGCAAACCCAAGTAGGAAAATCCTCCAAATTCAAAGAAGAACCTTGATCAGAATATCTGGGGCATACAGTACTACATCGACAGACGCACTAACAGTTCTGCTGGGTATAGTCCCTCTGGACCTAGAGGTGACAAAGAGAGGTGCTCAATTTTGGCTGAAAAGGAACAATCAAGGAAAAATAAATGATATATTAGGCAGAGAAGCTAGATGCAAGAGAGAAATTGTTGAAATTATCCTTGATATTTGGCAAAAACGATGGGATGAATCTAGCACTGGCAGGAGAGTCCATGGCCTTCTACCAGATGTTAGAGAACGACTAGCCATGTGTCACCTTCAACCAATAAAAGGGTTGATGCACTTCCTCTCAGGCCATGAACCATATGGGCTGTACCTTAGTAAGATAAAAAGAAACAAGGACACCCTGTGCAAGTGCAAAGAGTTAGCCTCTCCTGAACATGTAGTGCTTGATTGCCCTGGATATGACATAAATCAAGAAGAACGAAATGCCTTAAAGGACATGGATCTAAAAGTTGTAATCAGGGATCCGTATTTAATATCAGTGCTCGAAAATATAGCAAACCAGATATCCCGGATTGAGCTAGGAAGATATAATTGCAAACTATCTCTGTAAAATCTCACACAACCATAGATAAAAGCTCCATGGTCATAAAAAAATCGATTTTCTCTGAAAAGACGGTTGTAACTGCTTCAAACAATTCGACACTTCTTTGGGTCCCTCAAAGACGTTGTGACTGACAACACCGCTCTCCTGGGCCGGTAATCCCAGGAACCGGAGAGTAAAACAGATATGAACAGACAAGGATATATACACTCCCGACATCTTCGGATCAATATGAAGAAGCCAGCTTAAACCCTCATATCCTGGACGCCGGAAAATGGGGAAAACCGGAATTCCGGAGCTGGAAGTACAACCTGTGCTAGAGAAGTGGAGATGCAGGAAGGGTGGAGGAAGCGAACATTGAAAGACTGTCTCCTGCCTCCAAAAGGAAGCCCAGGAGACAAGAATAGAGCAATGGCTGACCTCCTGCATCTCCACACATCTTTTACTGGTAGAACTTATGCAGGGAGAGCGTCTACATAATACACAGTCTGCTCTACAGACCCCCTGCAAAAAATATACTTCCAGATTTGATATATATACATATATAAGTATTATAAAAAAATGTTAAAAAATCTCAGTCTGTAATGTAATGTAAAAGAAGAAGGAAGCAGATAAGACTTCAAATTAGAGCGCCCGCTCTTTCTTCCCTTCCATATTCCGCCAGCTGTGATCTTACAGCACTTTCCCTTCAATCCTCCCACTCCCATTCACCCTATACCCTTCTGTTTTTAGTTTTAGTTTATTAGTTTTATTATTGTTTAAGAAAATAATTATTTATAAAATAAAATAGAATAAATCTGTAAGACAAACATTGTAAGAAATTAAAATAAGGCCTGTTATAGATACTCAAGAAAACAGGTTATTAGTGTAATTAGTGAATAATAATAATAATAATAAATGTCATGGAAGAAAATCCACCCAGTCGCAGACTTCCTGCAGAGACGAAAAACAACGAATTCGAGTTTCATAAGTTACTGGCGCCGCAGTTAGCCATCGATCAGCAGACGAAATTTCTTGAATTGCTTCAGAAATATTCTGCGTGCTTCG
>CM067380.1:87879918-88003046 GCA_034510155.1 Eucriotettix oculatus | reverse complement strand
TTTGTGTTATTGAATCTCACGATCCCTAAGAAACGTGACAATATATATAAAGAATTTTGTTAATACCTCACACTCAGTTTGCTTTATTCCATTTCAATATCAACCCACCCTTATTGAAAAACACTATATAAAGCAGTGGATATGTAAAGGAAAGAGAGAAACGAGGTGACTTAACTGAAATTGAAGCCTAGCATCGTTATTGAGTTTTACAAATTTACGGAGGCAACTTCCTCTCTTTCAGTTCCATATCAATTGCTGTAATTATTTTGAAAAATAAAGTCCTAATAAAATATTGAGCTACATTAGATGACATAACTTTTAAATGATAAAATTTGACTCACACATTCAGAAGAAAGTTTGTTACCTAAATAATGACTAAATTACATTATTCAAAATGGATTTAGAAAAGTTTAAGTTGACATTAAATAAATCTTAAATGTAAATGGTTATGGGCATATTAGCATTGCATGGATGGTATGAAAATGATTGAAATATTTAACTAGACAATTGGCACTCTTTAACTGTAACTTTTCATTCGAATCAGTTGGCAAACTGACTCTGAAAAAGACATACATGCTTTATTATTATTTTCATCCTACATGAGTATTCATTAATTGACCATTTGGCTAGTTGGAATCAACAGACTGATTGATGAACATTGAAATTATTTTTGGAGATTGGAGAATGTATCAATTGAAAATTAATTTAAATGGCTGTGACTTTCGTGCTTATCATCACAGCACAAGTATAAGTGAACCCATATTTTTTCATTGCTGCTAAGCTGTTTTTATCATTTAATAATCATTTCTGTCTTATTTATAACACAGTATTCGACGAGCAGTCGCCACGAACGGACGCGTTTCTCAGCACTCTCCGCAGAAAACGCAAGGTTAGTAATACGTCAGTAATACGCGTGTCTTATGGAATGCGGTCGCAACAGGCAGCGCGTAATCAAAGAGCGAAAATGCGCCTATTCACAAACTGATATAGTAGACGATCAACTAGAAAACGAAAATATGGAGTTCGTAGATGAAAGTGAGACCCTAGAAAATTACCAAAAGGTCAAGGAGCTAGAAAAGCAATTAACTCAAGCTCTAGACGTAGTTAACACGATTAGAAAAGAACTAGCTAGCCTGCAACAGAAAAATTACATTCCTGAAAATTCGGATGAAGAGGATGAGCTAGTAAATAGAGAAACAGCATGGCTACTCCCAAAAAATAAGAAGAGAAAAGCCTCGGAATCACCTGAACAAATTAAACCAAATCAAATCAAAAACAAAATCATTGCAACTAAAGTTCTGAAACCTCCTCCAGTGATAATAAGCAACGTTAAGGATTACCAGAAAATTAAGCAAAATCTGGAAGATATCAAGGTAAACTACAAAGCCTCATTGATGAATAATAATCAATTAAAAATTAATGTTAGTGATGAGGACGCATATCGTATTTTAACTAAAAATATGCGAGAACAAAACCATGAATGGCACTCCTATGAAAGTAAACAGAATAGGCCAATCCGAGTTGTAATCAAAAAATTACATCCAATATGTGACGTAAGAGAAATGGAAGAAGAATTAAGAGAAAAATGATTTAAAATTATTAAAGTTGAAAACAAAATTAAAAAAGTATTTAAGAAAGATCAAAAACCTGAATACATCAAGCTGCCGCTGTTCATAGCATCATTTGAAAACACAGGAGATATTAGAAAAATTTATGAGCTTCAATATTTAGTTCAAATGAAAGTAAAAGTGGAAGCATGGAAATCCAGCAAAACGATACCACAGTGCAAAAAATGCCAAAGATACGGACATACGCAAAAATACTGCAGCAGAATACTTAAATGCGTGAAATGTGCATGAAATCATCTCACAGCAACATGCACTAAGCCAAGGGATACTCCAGGCAAGTGTACAAACTGTCTTGGAGACCACCCTGCTAATTACAGAGGGTGCGTTATAGCAAAAGAACTACAAAAAATATGATTTCAGCAAACACAGAAGAAACAAGGTACAGAGCAAACAACAAAAAGTTTTACATCCAAAAGAGTGACAGGGCAAGTCTCTTTTGCAGAAGCTGCCAAAGGAAACCATTTACCACAAAGAAAGTCTTCACAACCAAACAATCCAAAAGAAGACAAGACTATGGAACAAATGATGAAGCAGATGATGTTAATGCTACATCAATTTAATGAAAGACTTGAAAAAATAGAAGCTAGAGAGACAGAAGCAACAACACGAAATAAAGATAGCGATAGCTAACGGCCTCCTGAAAAAGAAAGTTGAGCTAGAAGTATTTCTAAACCTTCAACATATTGACATATGTCTGGTGTCGGAAACACACATGATGACACAAGTATGCGTTAAAATTAGAGGCTATAAAATTTATCATGTGACTCATCCACACAACCAAGCTAAAGGTGGTAGTGCAATTTTATTTAGAGAAACTATTCAACATTACGAAGAAAAACACATACAAAGAGAAGAATACCAAATTACTACAATAATGATTAAATCCACCAAACAGAATGTTAAAATTGGTGCAGTGTACTGTCCACCAAGATACAATTTAAAACAAGAAGACTACAAAATCCTCCTACAGCACATGGGTGAAAGATTCGTAATTGGAGGAGACTTTAATGCAAAACACACAGACTGGGGAGCAAGACTAACTACTACTAAAGGAAGAGAACTAAGAAAGGCAATTAGAATGATAGGGGCTAACTTTCAGTCGACAGGAAAACCAACATACTGGCCCACTGACAGAAATAAGATCCCTGATCTATTAGATTTTTTCATTACAAGAAAAATATCACCGAACTTCCTAGATACCCAAGAAAATTACGATCTTAATTCCGACCATTCAGCTGTCATTCTAACAATAAGCGGACGAATAATAAAGAAAGAAGCCAAACCACGCCTTGTTAATAAAACTACAGACTGGGAGAGCTTCAGAATAAATATACAAGATGAAATTAACCTAAATATAAACTTAAAAACAAAAGAACAACTGGACAGCGAAACTGAAAAATTTACCAGAATTTTACAAACAACAGCCTTTAACAACACCTGGAAAATTACACATATTACAAAAGCAGTCAATTACCCATCCAAAATACGAAACCTAGTCAGAGAGAAAAGGATAGTTCGGAGAAGATGGCAGCAAACAAGGCACCCAGACGATAAGAATATCCTTAATAACAAAACACAAAAACTGAAACGCGAAATTCGAAAGTTCAAAGAGGACTCAATCCGACAATTTCTATCAAACCTAGCAGCAGAAAAAGACTCAGATTATTCATTGTGGAAAGTCACAAAAAGAATTAAGAGACCAATAAAATCAATACCTCCTATCAGGAAAGGACTGGAAGATTGACCGAGAGATATTAAACAAAAAGCAAACTTGTTTGCTAAACACCTTGCTGACACTTTTACGCCGAATAAAATCCAAACAGATAATGTTCTCGAAGAAGTTGATAATACTGCATCTAAAGAAATAAAGCCAGTATCCCCAAAGGAAGTCGCAAAAGAAATAAAATTTAACTTAAATTCAAAGAAGGCGCCAGGATTTGATCTGATAACAGGACAAATATTAAAACAGCTACCAAAGAAAGGTATCCTCATGCTGACATACCTGTTCAATGCAGCATTCAGATTGAAGCACGTACCTGCCAGTTGGAAAGTAGCTGAAGTAATAATGTTACCAAAACCTGGTAAGCCACCACATGATGTCAAATCATACAGACCGATATCACTCTTACCAGTAATTTCAAAATTGTTCGAGAAACTTCTGCTCAAAAGATTAAAAACGTTCATACAAGAAAGTAAATTAATTCCAGATCATCAATTTGGCTTCAGAGAAAAACACTCAACAATTGACCAAGTTCACAGGATTACTGATATAATAGAAAAAGCGTTAGAAGATAAATTAATCTGCTCAGCAATATTTCTTGACGTTGCACAAGCATTCGATAGAGTGTGGCATCAAGGATTAATATATAAGTTGAACAGAATGCTGCCCAAACAATATGTGGAAATTATAATCTCCTACATATCTAATATACTCTTCCGAATCAAACAAGAAGATGAATACTCTGACTTAAAAGAAATTCAAGCAGGGGTACCACAAGGAAGTGTCCTTGGACCAGTACTGTACCTGCTGTTTACAAGTGACATCCCAAAATTAGATGACGTGAAACTCGCCACGTTCGCTGACGATACATTAGCAACGGGGCACAATCTAACAACATCCACAGAAGTACTACAAGTCGCTACTAATACTATATATGAATGGACCAGACAATGGAAAATTAAAATGAATGAATTAAAATCCATTCATGTTAACTTTACGAATAAAAGAATGATTGACCCTCCATCTCTGCACATCAACGGAACCACAGTACCATACGAAAATAAAGCCAAATATCTTGGCATGACATTAGATACCAAGTTGAGATGGAAAGAACACGTAAAAAAGAAAAAGGAAGAACTCAACATAAAATATTGACGGTATAGATGGCTCATTGGAAGATATTCCAACCTGTCTTTGTATAACAAAACTTTGGTGTATAGCCAAATTATTAAACCAACCTGGTCGTATGGTATACAACTATGGGGATGTGCAAAAGAAAATAATATCAAACAAATACAGACATTCCAAAATAAAGTTTTACATGCCATGGTGAATGCCCCATGGTACATTAGAAACGCTGATATCCATAAAGACCTTGCTATTCCAACTGTCAAAGAAGAAATTAAAAGATTTGCGGGCAAGCACGAAGAAAGGCTTCGCCGGCATGAAAACACAGAAGTTCTTCAGCTCTCGGACAATAAATACCTGTTCAGAAGACTCAAGCGAAAAAAACCATTTGAATTAGTATGAGGGACAAATTACAAAATAAAGCACGCTGCGTGAGCGTGAAATACAGTCGTAGGACAACAATGAAAACTAAAGGATGTCATTGGACTAATTTAGCTAATAAGTAACTAGATATAAGAATTAACAAAATAAAGCTAATGGTTGGTCTCTACAGACCAGTTTTAGTTATGGAGGTGGTTTTTAGTGGGTAAAAATCCCACACACCGTGAAGTACGGGCTTCACGGCGTCTTTCTGAAGATTTTCCACCTGCCAACGAAAAAAAAAATTATAACACTCCTCGTAATAATATTGTTCCTTAGATTTTTTTATTGGTATTAATAAATCTATGTCATTGAAATTAATGTTCAATGTTTAAATGTAATATTATAACTCCAATAGCAACGGTGTGACAAATGCTTTTTGGCAAGAAAACTCCTTCATAATATACAATTTGACTCAATCTGCACTACTTTCACGTTTTAAGTAATTCTACTTCATGAGATATTTAAAGTACTAAGTAATTTGCTAGTGCTGAATTTATATATGTATATCAATTAAAATAATAAACATAGCAATTGTAACAGAGACGAAAAATCTACTGCATATTTCAAACAATATCAAACTTTACAAATTTTAATCTGTGCAAAGTTAACCCAAGGTAAGAACACCACATCATAATTGCAAGGAAACAAATAATAGTTGCATAATTTCAGTAAGAATCAAGCAAATAAAGCCTACTATTCCTTCCTTGGTATTTAAACCCCCATAATACAAAAAAAACTTAAAAGCGTGTTGACAATTTCAATGCAATCCCAATTTTTCAATAAGTTTAATCTAATATTCTATCTTGAATTTGCTGTGTTAAATTATCTGATACAGTAACTACCAATAATGAAGTATGCAGTCATAATAGGCACCAGTGTACATAGCATTTTAATTAATATTACACATTAATTTTATATGGAAAAATAAATACACCATTGAAAAATATTTGCAAATTGTGTGTATTTACATAGTGTAAAATCTGATAAAGCTTCTAACTATTAATGGTATCTTATGCACAAGTCTATGTAATCAGTCTGAAAATATGAAACAAATCGGCTAATGTTGCATTGCCATAATATTTTGAGAATATCAGAAACTTATTTATTTTACCAAAAGTATTTTGTGGGCTCCATTTACACACTTATAGATTGATAAAGGAATTTATTAAGAAATATAATCTCTCTGTATAAATACAAAGTTCTAAGTTGTTTGCAAAATAATCTAAGTAAAACTAATTTATAACCAACCCTCCTTTATAACTAATATGTATTTTATATACATCATATCATACATCCTGATGTTTTTTTTGCAGAGATACATAACTTTTGTGCATATTATTCATAAATCATAAGCCACCCAATTTAATGAAATTTTAAAGTACTAGGAAAACAATAGAATGTGGCTTGATTTAAGCAGAAAACTCTACAGAGCAATCATGATGACAGAAAACAGACTGTTACTTCACTAATCTTATGCTGTTGTTATTAATTAAAAAATTCTGAAATGTCTCATTCCAAAAAAATCCAAAATGTGGAATTGAACCAACCCCATTAAGTTGAAATTCTAACAAAACAATGACAACAATGAGGCAAAAATAACACCTAACATTAAAAAAATTAGCAATACAAACAAAGGTACAAAATTAGGCTGCATCTTTACTATGATAATGGTGAAATGCAGTATATTTCTAATAAGAGATGTAAAATAAATTTGGTACCAAAATACCACATAAAATACTATGTACAACTATTTTCTTCTATCTAATACAAAATATTAATTTTTTATTAAAGAAATAGAAGTATTTACAACAAAAATAATTTTTTCATTGATACCACAAACTGAATGATGGAATATTATTTATATTCTTGAAAACAGTATCTACTTTTCTATTTATTAGATAAACAAATCCAAGACAATTCATATGTCAACAGGAATTACATGCAAAATATGGTAAACTGGAGGTTTTTTTCTTTTGAGGAAATATACAACTGAACACAATGAAGTTGCAGCTCAAAAAATTTCGATCAAAGATATAATCAATATTTTTGCAAGATTTACTAGTGATTTACTGAATGCTTATCTTGTGATTACATGAATACTTCAAATACTTTTATTAATCCATTAAAAAATTAACAATTTTAACTAACTGACACATGCTATAACTAAACTTTTAACTTTATTTACAATACATCATTTTTATTTGCATGGGGCATGTTTTCTTATGTGAATTAAACATTGTACTAAGAACAGAATTTATCCTTAAGTTGGATTAAGTGTTATTTTAAACTAGTACCTCAGTGTTCTTAGTAGTCAATAATATTGTTTTCATTTTCCTTGATGTAATAGATAATAAAACAGAAATTTTTGCACATTGTGAATATCCCTGACTATAAGATACATTGCGACTCTACAGCTATTGTACCCTCAATTCACCAATCTACCAAGAGTGCCATCTCTGATCAGACATGTGTTGTAATAGACCACTGCATCTGTAAATAATCAAATATTAAGTTATTATCAATTCTATACATATAACAAAGGCAATGCGTCATTTATAATCCTTCAGCCACCCAGTTTTAGATACAGTGATTAATGTCTGGCCGGCTAACCAGTAATGGCACCTATTTAGAATAGCAATAAATAAAATTTTACCCTAATTTAATCAATTAACACACACAAATAGCTTGAATTTATTCTTTTAAATATTTTAAGATACGTTTTATTAAATTACATCCGAAAATTTTTTGATGTAAAAATTGTAAGCCACCTTCCATAAATTTAGTATTTTACACTAAACTCTTTCTGAATATTAGAATGTGTCCCGATACAAAAATAGGGTATATAAAAATGCTAGGAGAGAAAAGATCAAATAATTTGTAAAATGTTATGCATTATATTTAATATAAACAATAGAAAATCACTAATATTTCATTGACCTGACCATTTAAGAAAATGTGTCAAAATAAATGGGTATTTTTTTTCGGGGGGGGGGGGGTGTAAAGGCTACATGAGGGTGATCCTGAAACAGGCAACTCCCCTTTAATAGCATAGGAAGGGAATTGAAAGGGGGGGATGTGGAAGGTAGAGCAAGGTAGCCGAGGGTTGCCTAGGGCCCCCAGGCTATAGTTTAAGGATCCTATCCAGTATTTCACCTAAAGAGATGCAGGGAAAACCCTCGAAAACCTGCATTAGGTAGGTCTGACATTGGGTACTATTCTCACGCCCTTCCGAATGACTGTAGACAAGTTTGCTGTGGGGCTGTAGCACTCCCTTCTCCGTGTCTCCACCAGTATTAGGAGGCAGTTGGCCAACTGATCCAATGGGATCAGCGGACAACTGTTGCCATATGCCCAAGGTCTTCGACCCCAGTACATATACTTCCCAAAATAGGTGAAGGTGTCTCAGCATGTGAGAAATTTGAAAAAATACAGAGAGAGTACGAGGCATTCCCGACATAGTCAGATGAACCCTGCAGACACTCTGGGGAGAATCGCCTGCAAGAGAAACCTCCCACAGGTGCCCCTCATCGTCAAAATAGATGGAATCAAATTTCATATTTAATAAACTGAAAACTTAATGCACCTGCACAAGCATAAATGAACATTACCTACCAAAATGAATAGGCAATTGTTAATTTATTTTGTGGAAGTGCTGAAATAATCCATGTCAACATATTGTGAAAAAAACCTGTTTTCACCAACTTTTCTTTTGAACCATAAAGACTTTGCAAATTTTGCGATCCATCCATCACTTTCAGCACAATACAATCATCACCTGTTTTTTTTCAGTTAATCATTACTTGTGGTAATGATTGTGTCCCTTTAAAAACATTTTCATATCTGATATTAACAATCCAATTTGATAGGTGTTGAAAATGCCTCCAAATGTGGTGAAGGACCTTACAAATAATTCAGTGCTAGAACAACCAATAAGAATGATGTCACAATGACTTCTTTAGATCTACCAAGAAGATGTCCATAATTCTGTAAATCATGATGGGCAACCAAACTGCAAGACACCTATACCACTGTAAGAAGGAAATGTCAACTAATGCAATGACACACAAATACACGCAGAGTATGACCTTATATGTATTTTCCCCTCATGTAAGTTTGTTGCATAGTGAAATAATACATTTCACAGTATAGCGCTTTATTGTCTCTCTCAATAATCAGGTACCTGATTAATTTTGTAATGTATCAAACTGAGAAACTGGGAAAACTTCATAAACACAGGCAAACTTAAAACTGATTATTGCAAAACCAATCAATGTCAGTAAAACATCAGAGGGGTTCTTTCTATTGAAATATAAACAGCACCGTTTATAATCTAAATTATTAGTGTATAATAAGAAGTTTCAGAAAAAAATTACTTTTATTATTACTGAAAATTTTTAGATTTATATCCTTAACTTCCAAAACTTAAATTTTAGCACTGGATGCTCCAGTATTATGCAGATATATTAGATAAAAGTTGGTTAATATGACAAAGTATGTGAATAGCATGTTAGGAAAAGAAAGAAGTAATAAATTGCTGGTATATCTAACTGTTAATGATTTATTCCACAAAGCAGGGAATTGTGAGGAGAAATTTTGAAGGAATTATCCACTTTCCTCATCAGTTAGTAGTACCACTCCTCTTAGATGTCAACTTGGCAACTGTTATAGAAAGCTCATTTGATAAGGACAACCATTTTGCTAAACAAACATTCCCTGATTTCCTATGAATGACAACTATTAAAAAACTGAAAAACAAAAATATCCATAGCTTTTTCAAAGCAACATACTTTTCTTGCTTAGAAGACACCAACTAACAATCTCAACTTAAACTTCAGTATAATTTTGAAGATAAAAATGACTTTCCTGTAATTCTCCCAACATGTAGGTGTGTAACAGGCCAACCTTCACCAAATTCTTTTCCACTTCTACTCTAATCACTCTTAATACATATTTAGTGTCAGATCAGGGTGGACAGTATTCAAATGCTGGCTAGTGCCTTTGTGTGATAGGACTGCAAAATCATGTTTGGCTCCAAGCTTAATATCCCTAAACTTGCAATTGGGGACGAAGCCTTTGACAAGTCAGTAATGAATATCATTATTAGCAACTGAGACACGTTATGTCCTCCCACACCATCTACAAAATAAGCTGTACACTCTGGCCAGCCTTCTACAGACAAAGAGACACCTCCCTGAACGGGTTGCCAACCACTGCACTACAGTGAAACTTCTTAAACACAATTCCCCATAGCCACCACACCAACAATTTCAACCAGTGCTTCACACTGACCCCCCCTCAAAGGCCCCGATTCTTCAGAAGCTGAACTCTATCTATGGGAACTTTCAGTTCAGCATGTCCTACAGTTCAGACAAAACCCTGGATTCAATATCCTATAGTTAGTTACCTTCACCTTTATCCCCCCCCCCCCAAACACCCAAAACAGACGAGCTTATTGGAATTTGTATATGTGATAAAACCTTGATGTGTATACTGGGTATGTGTGTGTGTATGCCTTGATGTTAACACAAGTTCAATTTGAACTGCGTGCCACAAAGTTAGTAAATGTGCATATGTTCACTCGTCACTGTAATTCATTGTATGGATTTTAATAAAATTGTGGTAATTTTAATAATGTTCCTAGAAATGTAATAAGGAACAAAATGCCAGTGTGTAGAGTCAGAAATGTGTAGTGTAAGATCAAAAATAATAAACTCATTGTTAACTTTTTTAAAGTGAAAGATAAAAAATTAGAAATACGATTAATGATATGCATTAAACCTGTTTTAAATAATTAGATTTAAGAATGTTTACAAACAAACAGAGATATGCAATAAACAAATGAAGATTCGATTGATAAAGCTAGTAAGAATGGTTGTAAAATTAATCAAAATCAATGGGAGAATAAAAGTGGTACTACTTTGCTCTCAAGAAGGGGAAATTATAGTGTGATGGACAACTCAATTTGTGAGTTACAAGTACAGATATTAATTTAAGAAAGCATATTCATGATGTTGAAGCAAGTGTCAAAACAAGAAGAAATGAAACTATTAAAGCGATGTGAAAGGAAAAATATAAAAATCGTCGAGTCCAGAATAGCTGTGATTAGAGAAATTATATTTATTTGTTAAGTGCAGTTGTTATGTAAGGTAACTGTAAAATGCGCCTGGCGCTGAAGCAAGTGAGTAGTGGGTGGATATGGCTCGACCCATTTACCAGCATTACATGTCGGGGGAAAGAGTAAACTGAATGAAAATATGTGTTACACAACTACAAATAATGAACTTGTGCTATTGTGAATGTTTACGGAAATGTGTGTGGATTAAAGTATGTTTAACATGTTACTGTTTAAGATAGGCATATTGTGTTTTTTGAATGAAGTTGTTAATTAAAAACCAAGCTCAATATATCATATTTAACGTGTGCTCTATGAATAAAAACATTGGTCTAATCAACTATGTTTTGGTAATTTATTTATTAAAAATAAAAATAGCAATAATTTTGTACAGAAGAGAACTTAATCTACAAACGGAGCTAGAAAGTGATGGAAATTTGCTGACAATACAATTAATATATAAATAAACAATTCAGCCAATTTGTCAGAAAACAATTTTATATTTATCTAATATGTCTACAATGTTTTATCCATACTTGTCGACTTACATCAACAAATAATTTATTTATGTATTGTAATAAAATAAGTTCAATAGTAACCATAGCAGGACTAAGCCCACAACACAAAATTATCGACTCTCAGATACATGTTATACATTTATAATGTCTCTTTTATTTATTATTTAATTGAAAACTATCCTTTTTATATTTTAATGAAATATTCTGTATTCAAAATTATAACTGTAATTGTAAATTTTTGTTTAGTTACCTGATGAAGTCCACAAATATGAACAAAACGTTGTAGATGTATTAAATAAATATACAATTGTTTGCCAACAAGTTGGCTGTATTGTTTATTTTTTATACTTAACTATATTAGATATGAAAATTAAAGTACAATTTAAACACAAAAAACAAATATTCCATATCTTACACATTTCAACTGATATTTGAATTCCTGACAACAGATTAAATGAAAACTGAAACCAGATCTAAATGACGAGTTCAATAATGATATGTCTACAAATTGTTACTCCCATAATGGGGCAATTTGAAAAATCTTTGTTGAATCTTGACATCAAATATTAAGAAAATACAATAATTTTTTTCCACAGTAACACACTTGTTTGCCTTGAAATACAATACTATTAAAACATGACACTGAGATTTATAAGTCATGCATGCGTCCAACTAAAATTTTAATAAGCATTATAACTGAACACAATTATGAGGCATCATGTAAGATTTTTGGACGTTTGATGATTAAATGTAAACACTCCATTGGATTGGCACCACTGCATTGTTTTTATTCAATTTATTTACATGTGTTGGAGTTTGATTGTTGTGAACAAGAGCTTGTTTTGGCTATTTTCAAGGCTACTTGGTATGGACTGTCAAGTAAATAAAGAAAAAAACTACGGGCTTGTGCACCATCCTATGAATTCTCTCAGAAAATTCATTTCAACATCAATTCTTAACAGTCCGAAACACTAGAATATTTGTCCTGTTATTAACAGTCTGTAGAACTACATTGCATATCAATAATATTCCTCTTATTTAATTAATATGAGGTTCATCAAAACTTCTGACAAAAATCACCATCTTGAACTTTTGCTCTTAAATTAAGAACTGGGCAAATTTTGACATCATCTCTTTAAATTTTTGTATTGGCATGCTTTTATGCAATGAAGGGAAAATTTTTGTAGTGAATGATAAATATTTGAATACACAAATATGAATAATAAAGGAATATATGGAATGTAAATAAAAATAAATCTGTAGTTTTAAGTTTGTATCTAACATGAAGAAACACTTGTAAGGCTTTGAGGGCATACTTCAACTTAATTTCTTTAAAGATAAATACCCAACCATCATGCGTTCAAATCATAAGTTGGTAGAATACAATTCACTAACTGTGGGGGTTGTCACTTCTTGTTATTCATAGAGAAAGAATGAGTACATAAGTACAAGGTTCACTAAAATTACCTTATGGCTTATTCTTAGAAAAGCATTTCATCAATATCAGTAAGTAACGGTATATTTCAGAGAAATATAAATTCGAAATTAACATTGGTCAATCCTCACTTAGGTAGCAAATGTAACATTATATAGAATAGTGCCCTTTTAATAGAATAGGAAAGGAGAAAATTTTACAACAATCATGTGCTGTCAAAAGTGCAATTAAAACCAGAGTTTAAGGAGTGCCAAAAGTAAGGTTACTTGGTAAAAATGCGGCAGTATTAACAAACTTAGAATGTGTTAAGATTAAGCAAGAAACATAAGAAAATAACAGCTGACATAAAACATAATACATACCATACCGCAACCCGTATATATGCAAGCGAAAGGCCTTTCATATTCCATTTTATAATTTGCACAGAAAACAGTTGTCAATCACTAAGGAGCACCACAACACACCACTTCTAACGCTTTGTAACATTTACTGACGCCAACAATGTATCAAGTACCACTGTCGGTAAAGTCTTACTAACTCGTCCTGCAGCTATGACATGAATGACATGCCCCGACAAACCCATTCTTTCTGAATGTATCAACTGTCACTATATGACTCATTGCTTCAGACATTCCGTCAACAAAATGATTGCATCTTTCCTGCATGACAGTAAACCAAAACAAAGGAAAGTAACTTATGATGACGTCTTGGAAACGTAATATCTGGTACGGCTTTCTTTTGTTAGTATGAAAATCGTTAACTTCCAAAGCCTCCATTATTGATTAAAATTATAAAAAAAGGAACCTATTGGTGACAAAAAATGAAATTGTTCATAAATTAACTAAATATAATTTTGATTCAGAAAAAATTAATTAATTATCAGGAAGAGCAGAAGTTAGAAAAGACATGGTCTGCTAAGTGCTTTAGTAGATACTCTGAATACTACTATAACTAAATAAAAAAAGGTGCATCAGCAATAAACAACCGAACGAAACGAAGTAACAACAGTTACACGTCATTAACATGTTCCTCATGTTCTTATAACTCATAACTAATTCAATTTACCTTGCATACTCAATAATTTGCAAATAAAGTTCATCACCACCAAACAAATTGTCACAAAACTCCCTCTATAACAATATATTTATATATTAAAATATTTATTTCCGTTATGTTTCATATTAATTTATATTCTTAAGCTTCCTGTGTTAAATAAAGTCGTATATATGTTTTATTAACGCCAGTGTCAAAAACCAAGTATTGGGTAAGGATAGCAAATAACGCTGAATTGTTGACGAGTGAGAGCCATCTGTCTCAATTGATAGATAATTTTAATAGTTAATTATTCGACTAAATTAAATAAATCATTCGGACTTATTATCTCAGTCAGGTCCTTTTATTATTATTTAATCGCACTGTATAAGTCACGCATACATTAATACATGGAACTGAATATTTTTCATAAGTATATTATTTAGAAACACAAAAGGGACGGTCAAATGTTTAAAAAATAGGGTAATCACTTATATTCTTGGACGTACGCAAAGAAATATTTTAAAAGATATTAAAAATTTATTTTCAATCTAAAACTTCGCGTGAAATGTTAAAAATCTTTTTTTCGTAGTTTGAACTTTTATTATTAATTTTGTAACAAAATGTTTAAATAACGTATTGTAATGTTTTATGAAGAATTTAAAAAATGACATTTCAATAATTTAATGAGAGAGTCTTTCGTTTTTTAAAGTCCAATCGGCCCAACTATAGAGAAAATACCTTATTATCAGAATTTAGACCCAAGAAAAAACAATTTACATTCTCCTTCAACATTTTCGAATAGAAAATTATATATTTTTATCGTTTAATTGAGAAATATGTTGATATAACTTCACATCCACTTCTTAGTATACTCTACATAACGTTCGTAACTTACAGATGTTCTTGAATGAACTCATCGTTTCTATAAATTGCTACCAAAAGAAGTCACTCCATACTTCTTTGTTAATTTAAAAGTTTTTTTACTAATTTGAATTCTGGAAAATATGCAAGAAATATTTAGTTCATATGATCATCAAGCTTTTAGGAGGACAAAGACTTCTCAATTTGGCTGTCGTTTGCATGCAGAATAAAACAATGCTTCATAACCAAAACCTGTATGACCTGCTACCTTGTAAACCTAATAATTCAGCCCACTAAATTTCAATTACTTTCATATTATGATTCGATATTTTTACCAATTCGATCGCTCGATTTTGGAGTACTTACAAAATATATGGGTAATAATAATTTTTATAAATGTATTGTTTTCTGATAAGAGAAAGAGAATAGAAATGAAAAGAAAAGAGTCAAATGAAATATTATTCAATACTAGTTCGACCGCTCGATACTGAAATTTAATTTTCAGGAACAGGAATTCGTATACATTGAACATAATAGATAGTTAAGCATTAATGTATTAAATTGAGATGAATTAATTTTTTTGAAAAGTTGAAATTAGTATAAAAAGGAAACCCCGGAATAGGAAGGGCACGCAAATGGACTTAAATTCAATGAATATAATTTATAAAATTTAAAACGTATGGACACTTCATTAACTTCTATGGCTTTTAATATGTATTCTCACACATCAGTTAATTGAAATAATAAATTGCTTACGATAAAATGAGATGAGAACAACTAATTCTAACGCCAGAGTCTATAGAGAAAAGAAGTATACGGATGGTAAAAAGGACCAGTATTGTGTTCAAAACATTCACAACCGAAAGTATGACTTCTCTGATAAGTTTTATACAACTTTTTAAGGGATCCATTCATTAAATTGTGTAAATTGTAAAAAAGTGAACAAATAAATAAACAAACAGGCTAAAAATTATTGGTTATATGCAATCCTGTAAATCCCGTCAAAGTAATTTTTCAGTTAAATCATTAAAATAATAATAATAATAATAATAATAATAATAATAATAAAACGAATTTAATTAGCAATATTTACTTTTCATAATTTTACATTTCATTGCATCCATATGTTTGCATATGTCATTCTCGAGGATGTGTTCCAATTATCGCCCTATTTCCCTCTTCCCAATATTCTCAAAAATTCTTGTGATAGCAATACGTATGAAATTTCAGATTTTCTTACAAAATTTTAACTTATTTCTAGATGGCAGCATGGTTTCATTAGTGGAAAATCTACCAACACGGCTTCATACGACTTCGTTCAAAGTATTCATGGCACTCGATGAAAGACTTCAAGTGGCTCGCATATTTAATATCTCTCGAAAGCGTTTTATTTAGTAGATCATGATCTTGTACTCAGAACATTAGATTTCTATGGAATCAGAGGAGTTCCCCTTTCTTTACTGATATCGTAATCACAAATCAGGCGCTAAAAAGTTACGATTTGAAACTCGGGTGGAAATGAGTATCTGTCAGAATGGGAAACAATTACCTGCGGTGTCCCTCAGGGCTCAATCTTGGGACGATTTACAGAATTATTTAGATCTCTTAAAATCAGTCTTCTACGGTGAAGACACAAATTTTGGAATCACGGACAGCCACTGACTTAGAAACGTTGCGGAAGAAAGTTGATACTGCGATGTGACGTATGAATCTTTGGTTCACTGGAAACAAATTTTCTTTTAATCTAGAGAAAACCAAAACCGTTAACTGCACAGAAAAAACAAACAGTTTATCTGGAAAACATTTGAGAGCACGCGCCTTTTCTTAGTATGCTGATTGACAATAATTTGAAATGGAATCACCACATTAATAAACTCTCGGGAAAACTCGGCAAAATTGACTTTACATTACGAGTGTTAGCTCGGGAAGTCGACATAGCTACATCAAAAATTATGTGCAATGCTTATTGCCATGAGTTACGGTATAGCAATCTGGTGTCATTCGCATCACTCGCTTCAAATCTTTAAACTACAAAAGGGGGCCGAAAAAAGAATACTGGAATACCAGTTGCAAGCCTTTTTTTCGTAAACTTGAAATTATAACTTTGCCTTGTACGTATATTCTAGAAAATTTATAATTTTGTATGGGGCAACATCAATCTACATGCTCTAAACTGTTCAAGTCATTTATACAACACATGAAATCGCTCTCAACTCCATGTTAAAAAAACACTATTCCGGTATAAATCTATACAATACTCTTCCGGAGGAAATAAAAACTTTAAAGGTTCAAAATTTATTTTAATAAGAAGTTGAAAATGTCTGTTAATGAATTCACCGAAAGAATTCGTAAATAGGAAGGACTAAAACAGTTTTCTGGTGACCTATCAAATTCTCATATTATTTTACAACTATACTCTACAAGAATTTAACTGCCAACTTATTTTCTTTTTCATGTTCGACGGGAATCTACGCAATATTTGCTGCTGCGTCGACTGAAAATTTAAGATTAATATTGCTATATTTTCTCTTTTTGTTCTTAAACTCTAAATTGCAAAATTAAGTTTGTTTCTTGTAATATTATATTTGACATATCCTATTTTCTCGACCGAGGACTAATGGATTTAATAATAAATCTAAATCTAAATTCCTTAAACACTACGTCATTATTGGCGTAACATCGCATAATAGTGACGAACTTAACAGGAAATGAATATAAACAATATTATCTGAAGCCTGCTTCTGATATTAGTTTTATTGCTTATTTTATTTTAAAAGTATTTAATTTGTAGCCAAAAACTAAATAACACACATTGCTCGAAATAAAAGGACAAATAATTAATTTCTGTGTATCAAAAATATTTTTTTTCCACTAATCAAGATTTATTATCGACTTTCCTGGTAGTAACAGCGAGTCAGCAATTAGTCATCCGATTGTAGGAACGAGTCTATTTTAAAAATTGTTTGTTGGGCGAACCTTAAGAGATTTGATTCACAACTTTCATTTTAAGTTTCCTCTGTTTTTTGCCTTGGCGTGTCCTATGTGTTTGCGAATTGACTTACTATTCAGGTCCGATACGTGAAAGCAGTATTACGCAAACGCCTTACAAGCTCCAGTTTCACCTCATATGACCATTATATTTCTAAAGGTGTTATTAACATTCACACCATATACCTGAGATTTATATATACGCAATGCTTCCACAAACTATAAGCTGTAAGCGATCACTTGTATTCATTCGTTACATTCACACAATCAATGATGTCGTTTCAAAACGCTAGTTTAGTTCATCTTTAATTTATTGTTCGATCTCTCTTTCCCATTAACGATAATAACGTGGAAATTAATATAAAAAGGAAACCGAGATACAGCTAGGAAAGGCAACTGAAATTGAATTCTACAAATATAATTGACAAAATTTTAAATTCAAATATACGTATACTTCCTTAACTTTCTGGACATTTTTAAGACATTTCAAAATTTTAGTATGTATTAAAACCTTTTCAGGATGGGAGAGCTCTTTTCGTTTGCTAAGGAATTGGCCCCGATCATCGCGCCAATTCCATGAACGATAATTCTGTGTAGTGTACACATACTTTCTAAATTATTGAAGGGATTAATTCATTTTGATTAAAAAATTTTCGAGCTGCGAATAGTCGGAGTCCTTGAGTTTCGCAGGTATCCGGACGGCCCTCACAACATCAAAACATCTATTGAAGACAATAACTTTGGAGGATTTGGAAGACGCTGGCCAGCAAAAGTCATAAATGTGTCGGATGGTATAATCTTAGGTCTCAATAATTTATAACGTTTCAGTCTTTCCCACAGAAGGTTCAGTAACAACTGGTGCGTGTCATTTTGCGACTTTTTGGGCAGACGTGTGAACTCCGTCTCTGTGAATTCGAAAATGTAATAATATTTCCTATTGGCCAAAATTTGAACCGGGAAGGGAAAATCACAGTTTTCGTGGTTTGTAAAAGATTGAGGAGAGAGGTTAGTTGGGAAGTGATGGAGCGAGAGAGGAGACGTTGAACGGGAGCCGGAGAGTGGCTGTTGATCGGACTCGAAAACCAGGGATGTCACAGGGACGAGGCGGTCAGCAGACTTCAAAGGGTAGAGGTAGCAGCCAACTCAAGAGTCTGCCACTTCAATGGTTCCAAAGGTTCTGGCTAAATCTGACTACGAGTTCCGAGCCATTACCTCCATGACTTAGTGTTTGCCCAGATATTTAAGCCCACCATCCCCTGAGAGACAGAATCAAATTGCTTTCAATTTTAATTTATAAAGTATATTTATTTTCCAAAATGTGTAAATAGCAGGGGATAAGTTTTTTAATTTATTTTATTTGTTGTTGTCTTGTGTTAAATATAATTTAAAAATTGTAAACTTCCTTATTATTTATTCTCCTTGCTATTAATTAAAATAAACCCAAATCCCATTAATAATTACATTTGGAAGACGAACACACGGATTCAATAAAAATTGATAAAACACTATAAATGAAAATTGTATGGATTCTGTATGTATAAATTCCTCTCTAGTTTCCAACCGGGTCAAAGATTTAAACAGTGACGTTTCGATGGCTTGCTCTGCCATCATCTTCAGACTGAAGTGTCAAATTCGGTGAGTGCAAGCATTTATATAGTCTGAGGCAAGTCTGTGCAAGCACAAACCGCCTGTGATTGGCTAGATGTGGACGCGGGAACGAGGGCGTCTCCCATTGGTCCACTTGCTTCGTCATGCTCTAGTCTCCCGTGGCTGTGGTCACGCGGCCCGTCTCCGCTGCATCTGGGGTCCCGTGACTCAGCCCCGCGCTCCTCCGGTGAAACAATGGGTTCCAAGCCAGGCTCAATTGGAATCCAGAATCTCTATTTAGTAAATTCTCACTGGACCTGATGTTTATTGCCTCCAAAATAATGCTATTCCAACAGCAATTAGCTCTGTCCAAAATACGCGTCTTATCGAAAGCTATTTTATGGCCCGTGAACAAGGCATGTTCGGCAATAGCTGACTTATTGGGTTGTTTTAATCGTAGATGTCTATTATGCTCTTTTATTCTTTCATCTACGGTTCTGATTGTTTGTCCTATGTATTTACTGCCACAGTCGCAAGGTATTTCATAAATACCAGGGGTCTTTATGCCTACATCGTCTTTTACATTCCTGAGCATATCTTTGATTTTACGTTGCGTTAGAAACACCGTTTTTATATCATGCTTGGCCAGTATGCGACTAACTATGATTGTACATTTTCCGGCATACGGGATATACGCTCTTTTTCCGGTCGACTACTCTTTTTTTTTCTTCCTGGTTCCGTGTATTGCCCGTGAAATTTCACCAACGGTGTTATCGTTTCTTGATAAAGAAACTTCGAAGGTGATCAATTTCGGCTGCCAAGTGGTCCTTATCGGATATCATTCTCGCTCTATGTGTAAGAGTGGAAAGCACCGCCCTTTTGTGAGCCGGGTGGTGGAAACTGTTAGCGTGTAGGTAAAGGTCCGTATGAGTCGGCTTACGGTACACGCTGTGTCCTAGACATCCATCCGGTCTTCTATGTATCAGGATGTCGAGAAAAGGTAGCATCCCTTCCTTCTCAATTTCCATCGTGAATTTAATGTTCGGGTGGATACCGTTGAGGTGCAGTAGAAAACTGTCTAATTTTTCCTTTCCGTGTGGCCAGATGACGAAAGTGTCGTCCACATATCTGTAGAAGCACTTAGGTTTGAAAGGTGATTCACGTAATGCTCTTTCCTCAAAATCCTCCATATAGAAATTAGCTATGCCTCGATTTTAGTATCATTTTCATATTTGAAAGAGTAGATTCATTTCTAGCAGATGTCGTTTTGTCGAGTAAGTTATACTTACACATTAATTGATGTCACAAAAATCAGACTGATTATGGCAGATCTAAATATAAAGAGAATATATTAATTTGTCTTTAGATCGATTGAAGTTTAGGTAATACAATTATTTTAATAAAACTTCTGAGAAAAAACTCATTTATTAGTGTTTTAGTGTCTTTATTTTTGAAGGAGATTTCGGTTCTTACACTGTTACAATTTATAGGAAGAATCTAAAATTCAAATATACAATATAGAATTTATTCATTCTTAACTGTGAATATGGTTAAAATTTTTAAATATTACTGAAAATTGAAAAGACCTACATAATGGATTTTGCGGTGTGCATTCAGACTGAATTTTTTTTATTGCAGTAACATCGTCGTGGTATTTTGAAATATTGTACACGAATCAAGTATAACAACAAACTGTTTGTTAAGTCGCCAATTAACGTTATCCATTTTCAAACAATACGTTCAATTTTCTCATTTTCAACTCACGTAAAAAGCTACATAAAATGTGTCGCAAGACAAGTGACAATTTTTTATCTAAAGTAAACTTCCCCGGTGTAGAATTCTGATAAAATCTTCATGGTTGACCAACCGGGTCAAGTTTATAAATAAACTGAACGTTTTCGCGGACATTCTCTTCCGCCGTCATCAGACTACGTGTGGTCCTGTTTGTACCCTCGGACTAGCCTGATCCGTATTTTCGTAATAAGTAGATTCCGATTATTACTCATTTGGTAGCTAGAGTCTCTGTTTATGAGATTATTACGAGTGTTCATTTCGATGGCTTCGAGTGACGGCCAGCCGCTTAAGATTATAAGCGAAACTTTCTTGTCCCCTTCCTCCATTATTCTAAGGGGCTGAATTACAACTTAACAAGCATGTACGATGCCAGAATTAAACTCAGCGACTTCCATATTCCAAGATTTGACACTAATATTGATTGTTCTTTGCGTTATTTTTATGCCTCTCCAGCTATGGGTCCTTGTGTCCAATGACGAAAGGAGTTGAAATTATACACAAATAACGTCATGAGAAACTTTATCAATCTTATAAACCCCGAAAAATATTTTTTCGATCGTTAAAATTTCCACCCTGTCCACTTCAGCCTCGAGGGGAGTTAGTCGCGTCTTATTTCCACGGTGTTGGCTTCAGGTCGTAAGGAACACAAGTACTACTTTTGGTTGCTCCACGCTTATAAACGAGTGTGCTGATAATTTACACATACATAGTAACATCCAATTTTATTAAGAATAAGATATTAGATGACACGAAAATAGAGTGTAAACCTCTTAAGCTGACACGATATATCTGTAATCATATAGCCAAATTTTAGTTCGCCATTGAGTTGAAAAGCGTGAAAATTCATGTATTTATTTACTTTTATCGTTATTGACTTTGCGACTCATTTTAGAAGTCAGAAAAAACCGGCCTACGTTTATAGAATTTCTAAATTTATAAAAAGCGTTTGATAATGTGAACTGGAACACACCATTAAGGATTTTGAAGAGCACTGGAATAAAATATCGAGAAAGGAGGCTTATACCTAACCTCTACAGAAGACAGGCAGCAATAATTAGATTGTAAGATCAAAAAAAGAAAGCCGTAATCAAAAAAGGTGTAAGACAAGGATGCAGTCTGACGTCCATGCTGTTTAACTTATATATAGAACAGGCGATGAAGAATGTTAAAATGGAATATCGAAAAGGAATCATGTTGCAAGAAGAAATAAAAACCCTAAACTTTGCTGACGATATTGTAAGTATTAGAGGAGTCAGAAAAAGACTTGGGAACCATAATAAATAGCAGGAATTAGGTCCTGGAGAAAGAGTTCAATTTGAGGATCTATTGAAGGAAAACCAAGGTAATGGAGTGTAGTTTGGGAAAGAGTGGAATAACAAAGGGCGTTAAATTGGGACGGGATATTTTGAATGAAGTTAAGGAATTCTGCTACTTGGGAAGCGTAATAAGGAGTAGGATAGCACAGGCAAGGAAAACTTTCATAAAAAAGAAATTTACTTACGGGTAATATAAATGTGAATATTAGAAAATTGTTCCTAAAAATGTTGGTATGGAGCGTGGCGTTATATGGGTGCGAAACGTGGACGATAGCAGCTTAGGAAAAGAAAAGAATAGAAGCCTTTGCAATTGGTGCTATAGGCGAATGCTGAAAATCAGTTGGGTGGTTAGAGTAACTAAGGAGGAAGTTCTAAACAGAATAGGGGAAAAGCGAACAATACGGAGGACGTTGACCAAGGGAAGGGATAGATTAATAGGCACAAGGGTCTTGTAAAATTAGCATTAGAGGGAAGTGTGTGGGGTAAGAACAGAAGAGGAGACCAAGGATGTAATGTGCTAAGCAGATTAGGGAGGATGGGGGTTGTGCTAGTTATGAGGAAATGAAAAGGCTCGCGTAAGTTAGGTTAGTATGGAGGGTTGCATCAGACCAGTCTTAGGGCTGAATACCACAACAACATTTACTTTGAAATGTTCACTTGTAATCTCATTTACTTCCTTTGAGTATCGTTTCGTAACATGAGGCGACTACATTGTTAATTTTATAGTTTCTATGGGACATTTCACGCGAGTATGAGCATTAAAATATTACGAAATGAAGATAATTTTGGAGCCAGATTTCTGTTCTCAATAGGTAAAGACAAAAAATGGCAGGGTGACGTAAAATAAGCGACCTCCAGACATTTAATATTGGTTGGCAATAAGGAAAAATTAATATAATCTAAATGTGAATATTGACAATATAATGGTACTGTAACGTTGTGTAATAATTTATAAAAATAATTATACCGAGGAAGTTTGTTACTCTTGTACGCACTTGTTAAAATAAATTATTGCTTTCTAAACGGGAAATTAGAGACTCTGACATCTATAAGGCAGTACTCTTAGAGTTGAGAAAGAAAGCAGTTGAGTACTATTAGTTCTGGAGTAGAGGAGGAAGTTAGTAGAAAATTTTGCAGAGAATTGAATTACCAGTCAGTTGCGTTATAAGCTAGGATATATCGGAAGTTAGAGGACAAACGATAGTCGACATAATCTAAGAGTTAGCCAAGAGTAGATTGATGCGTTTACTGTGAAACAACGAACTATTTTGGTCTTCTCATTAATCAAATTTAATTCGTGAGTAAATAAAAAACCCAACAAGTTTTCTTCATAGCCAAACTGAGACAATGTTTATAATTTTGAATTTTACTAACCTACCTCTATTAACTGAATTGCGTGGGGGGATTTATAAATTTTATATTCAATGTAGCATGACCACGTTAAATATTTGCTTGTTAAATCGTCGAAAATCCAGATGGGGAATTATCTTATGGAACTTTCCGGCTAAAAATAGTCTGCAGGTACGAGGCAGATGTGCTCAGATCCGGGAAGACTCCCGTAGCTTGAAGAAGCGGGAATGCAGCCAACCAGCCAATAAGATAGTTGTTAACAGAATGGCTGGTGGTCCTAAGATGAATTTTCACCAATTAGCTGAGTAATATAGAAAGTAGAGAGGGGATGACTCCAGGTCAGAAAGGCAGAGAGCGAGAGTGACACTTTTTGTTTTGGAACGACGGAGAATGCTTGGTCATGGAAAGGTGACGAGGAGAAACGCAGAAACTGTAACATGAGGAGCCTGGCAAGCACGTGGCCTGGTGATCCTGCATTTCCTTCGATCTCTGTGGCAAAGATCCTTTTACCGGTTAACCGTCGGAGATTTACGATGCTAAATTTTTTGCGTGTTTAAATTCTTTGGTAGGTTTCAAGTTTCTGTACCTAAACACGGGTAACTTGGGATAGATTCTCATGCTGGAACAATGGTTAAAATTCATTATTCAGGTCATTTACTGTCACAGGGTGAAGAAGAAAAATACCCAAATGCTGTTATTTTAAAATAATTTTTTTTATAACAAACGGTCCCCAATGGGCCATAAACTATATTTTATTTCAAGTCAATATTATTAATAATTAATTAGACATTTGTTATAATTGTTTTCCACTAGTAAAATTTGTTGCTATGGAAATAGAGGAAAATGTAATTGCCGATCTGTAGTAAAAGAACATATGCCTGATATATATATATATATATATATATATATATATATATATTAGCTCAATTTAAAATTAAATATCGTCTCGGATTAACTAAGTGGTAGAGTTCCCGCCCGAGAAACGGGGGATCCGGGGTCCGGTTGACATTTTTCCATTCTTGTCTTTTTCCAAATTACCTACACGCTCCTACTTGAGCTTCAATAGAAGCATTTCTACTTTCTTTGAATTAAATATTAAATGAAGTATAGAAACTAACTACTTGAAGTACCTAGCGTTGCTCTGATTCGTGTTAATAATGACGCAGGAATGTAATTAAAGATAAGCATATTACAGTGCTTGAGGTTAGACTACAATCCATTTCTGTTATCAAATCCAACCAATCGTCAAAATGGTAGTTTTTTTTTACAGAGAATTGTCATTCTGACTCTTTTTCAGTGATCTTATAAGAAACGGTTATGTGACAAAACTGTAGAGAATCGAATTTCTAATCGACTATTTTTGTCCTCAAAGTTTTTTCTAAAATCCTCGGTTTTCACCTACAGGGGTCTAAAATTACAGGGGTTCAAAAATTGAGTTTTTTATCGTATTGTAGCTTGAGGACAGGGGAGGGGGCGGGGGTTGGTCCACCTTGGAAATAAAATAAATATATCTATTTACAGACAGAGAATAAGACCATTCTCGTTTCTTCAAGTTGAATACTTTACTTTGTTAGAGGCGGAAATCCACAGAAAAAACATCTTCAAAAAGTGGAAGAGACGGTGGTTTGTTGATATTTTCACTTTTTCAAATATAAACAGTATTTCTGTTATCAAAGTTTATTTAATTTAATAGTTTTATCTGCAAGAAATGTCATCAATCAAATGCATAATATTTTATTTGCTTTTAAAATGAGCAATTACTGAATATTAAAATTTACCTGACGCTAAAATAAAACTAATTTACGTATACATCATATCGATATCCCAAAGGAGTTATCTCTCCGCCAACGACAGCTTAATTAAGACCCGAAATGTCTACGATTTATAAATATATAGTATTATAGACCAGGAATATAGGCAACTCGAATTCACTTTATGAGATCTTGATGCTAGTGTGGGACACGAAACCTCATTCGTAAAAGATTTTAGAGTTTTCTCACATACATAACATCAGTATATTTAAAAAATTTAATGATCATGGAAAGCTTCGGAACCTCAGGAACACGTGTGCCAAATTTGGTCAAATTCGGACCAGTAGTTTTGACGCCTATAGCAGTAACATACATACTGACGATTGACAAAGGTTTGTAGATATTTCGATCGTCATAAACGACCATGCTTCAGTTCAGATTTTTTCCCTTACATACGGTATGTCATATTTTTACATAATAATTATTAACAGGCTAAATGTGGGTATTTTTTTGTTAAGCTAAGTAATTGGTGTACAACTTGGGGCCCAAGTATGGCAGCCAGAAACAAATGGTAAATTTTCCTAAGAGCTAGCAGGATTATAATTAAAATTTCTGTCTTTTCTCGATTAATTACTATTATTTTAAAATGTTTTCCAGTTTAAATTGTTTATGGTTGGTATTTAATGTGTTTGCAGTGTTTAACTATTGTGCATTGTCTGTCTATATTTGACTGGGTGGTAATAGCATATGAATGCGACCGAGAGCAGTTTGGCATTTTCTGGTGCAAAAAAAAAAGAAATTCTACTAAAGCGCCGCATTGCAGGTGTCTTAAATTTGTCGACTAGTGTAAGTGAATATAGTTTGGTAATGTATCACCCCGATGACCCTGAGCTTAAAGAGTTAATGATTTTTTATCACTGAGTGCAGGATCAATTAATTATTTATTTATATTATCCCGGTACATTATTTAATTCTTGGTCAACACATTATTAAACCTGCATCGAAAATGTCACAAGATGAACCTCGAGTATCTCGAGAGAGTTAAGAATACTCCCGGTACAATAGTAGGGTAAAATATTTTTAGCACTCAAACAAAAAAAAATTCTCTTCAACTTAAGGGATGAATATTTAGTTAAATCGCATATTAAAGGTCACAATGTAACAAAGCGACTCGCATTACACCTGTTTCGACACCAAACTCAATAGTTTCCTTGTTATTTTCAAATGACTCATTCTACTCCCACCCCTCACATGCTGGAAGGTGTTGAAATTATACACAAATACTGTCGGGAAAACACTATTATTATTGACTTCAAGAACTTTTTTTGACATATATATGAGCCTTTATTACACATAAAAATTACGCTAATTGCACCCCCTCTCCCTATGGGTGTAGCCGTGCCTCATCTCCAAACTGTTTGGTTTTGGGTCGCGAGGAATACGAAAACAAAATTATACCAAAATTGATCTGTCCTTTATATGTATTACGCAGAAGTGTATATTACCCCGCCCATCCACCTGTTAGGGGAAGAACTGCAATTTAATTCGCATTCTAAATGTCAGAATCAATCTCTAATACTCCCATAGTACATATTTCAGTACCAAATTTGACTGTTTTGTTTTTATTTTCATACGACACCTCCTACACCCCCACGATGAATGCGACTGAAATTTTATATAAACACACCGAAAACGCTATCAAATTATTTGACCAATTTTTTTAAAAAAAATCCCGCCCCTCCACCCCCGCCCCAAGTGGTGGTAGCAGTGTATTACTCTAATTGTGTTAAGTTCGGTTCGCCTAGAACACCTGATCAAAATTTGGACGAAATTGTTCCATCAGTTAAAGATAATATGCAGAAGTCTATTTTACCCCCTCCAGCCCCTCTTAGGGTAAGAACTGTAACTTAAGTTGCATTTTTTGTCAGAATTAAACTCGGTGGCTCACATTACACCAGTTTAGAGCCCAATCTCAATTTTTTTCTTGTTATTTTTATGCGATGCCCTTCCACCTCCACCTCTAAGCATACTCCCCTTCGATTATGGATGAGGTTGAAATTATGCGCTAGCAGTATCGGAGGACACACTATCAAAGTAATTGACCCAGAAATGTATTTATTTAATGGAAATATTGGTCGCTCCACTCACGCCAAAGTGGTGGTAGCCGTGTCTTACCCCAACAATTTTGGTCCACTCTTTTAGATTTGTTGTGGAACATATATACATACAGGCAGACACACGCTCATACAAGCAATTTTATTATAGTTCTTTACTATTAATCTTTATTTTATTTGATTAAATTTTTATAAGTAATAAGTAATTAAATTACAAGTTTTCAAATTATCGATAATTTCTTATTTTTTTCTCCTGATTTTCGTAAAAGAAAACAAGTATATAATGTTTGCTTGCCTCCCAGAAAATGGAAAATGTGGGAAAACGGATAATATCGCAGGGCTATGCTGGGAGAGACGTTCACACAAGTGACCTCTCGTGTAGTTGCGAGTGTCCGTTTCCGTTCAGCGTGACATTGGCTTCGCTGGTCCAGAGTCAGCATCCCGCGGGACCCGCCCACTCTCCTGGAGTTGCGTCACATCAGCAGCTGGAAGGCCAGTGCGAAACGAGGGCAATACACCAGGTGAAAGTACACTTCTACGTCTGAAAATTGTTTCCATATACTTGCGTTGCTGCGCTTTCATTTTCGGCATGTATAAATTTCCGTAAGCGATCGTGTCTGTGAGCGATTATGATTTCTCTGGAAACTCGAGAAATTGAGGAAAGAATTTCCGGAACCATTTCCAATGAATTTAAAGATATCTTAATCATCGAAATCGACCATTCGAGTTCATCTTCACGTTTTAACATTTATAATAATCATTCAGAGACAGTTTACAATCATTACGAGATTGTTAATTGATCCTGTATTTTGATGTAGACGCATATCTCTAGAATTTGAACAAGTTAATGTTCTAATTCAGAAACTGTGCGAAAAGTAGTATAGTTCCCAGTCTCATTGCTATCATATTTTAGTCTTGGTTTTCCCTCCTCTAAAATAATAATTTAACGAGTTCTTAATGTGCGTACTAGTCTATCCCTTCAGTGTACTTCATAAGGTTCTGTCCTCACCAAAAATTAATGATTTGTGACTCGAACTATCCATCTGACTTTCAGCAATCTTCTGTAGCACCACATTTTAAAGGCTTTCATTCTTTTCTTTTCTGCATTGCCGATTAATTTATTTTATTTCGCTCTCATACAATTCCAAGCTCCACTTTTAGTCTGAAAACTTATATTATATGAAAGCATTTTTTTGTAAAAGATTTCATTGATTCCTCCTCCCTTTTGCCATAAATGGTTATTCAAGTGCCCAAATAGATAAAATTCAACTACTTCCGTTTGTCTCATTTCTTAATCCGATAACCTTTGGATCTGCACTCTTCTTTTTCTACTAATGCTCAAATTGAGCTCGTTTTTCAGGTATGGTGTTCATGACATTTAACGAGTAAAAACAAAACACATTGGGCTCTAATCGGGTGTACTATGAGTCGCTGAGTTTCATTCTGACGTAAAAATGCAATTTAGGTTACAGAGGGGTGGGGGGGTCAATCTTCAGCATACTATATTTAACGGATGGAACAATTTCGACCTAATTTTGAACAGGTGTTCTTGATGAACTAAACTCAACACAATTTGGAAGAGTGGAAGGGCGGCAATGTTTAAAAATCCATAATCTTCCGTTATATGCTTCTAATATATATTTTTTGGGTCAATTAATTTTATACCGTTTTCGGTGAATTTGTTTGCGTATAATTTCAACCCCATTCATCGTGAGGGTGTAGGGGGCGTCATATGAAAATGAAAGAGTCAATTTTAGTGTCAAAATCGGTGCTATGGGAGTCCTTGAGTTTGATTCTGACGTTTATGATGCGAATTAAATTGAAGTTTATCCTCTAACAGGGGGATGGGACGGTGTAATACGCACTTCTGCATAATAAAAGGGCAGAACAAAGCAATAAGGCGGTAAACCCCAGACTGTACTTCACGACAATGTCTGCTAGTTGATTGTTTTATTTTACAGTTGCAGACCAGAAGTGACTCAATACTTTTGTTTGAATCTAGAATCACACGATATTTCAATTAGTTGTTCCTTTTGCGCTCAAGTCAAGTTGCTAAGATTTTCTGTAGAATGAAAAGAGAATGGATCACAAATACATCAAATGTCTTTTTTGGTGGAGGGAAATAGTCTCCTGTAGCGATTTCAGGTGAAGGGAAATTTGTTTTTTGACACCGGCGATTGTAGAGATCGATTACTCATTCACTTAAATAAGTCCAAAACAATTGTTACCGTTACTCAGGAACAGCGACGTGGACGTTTTAGTATTTTGTTCCCGTCGGGTCTTCTTGCTTCTTGTTTAGGTGTGTAATGAGATAAAGAATTGAATGCTCCAAACTTCTTTTTAAAATGTAAATACTTGGAAAAACTATATGTTTGTGCCATCTTGGACGGACGGATATAAAAGTAGTGCAGGACACTAATGGGCGGAGTTTTTTAATTTATGTATCACATGTCCCAAGAAGGGGAAAAAATTTACAGAGTTAGAAACAGAGACTTTGACAAAGTTGAGAGTCGCCGAGAACGGACAAAATCTAAGTTTTATTATCTGGAGAAGTCATAGGGATTTAGTTGAGACAGTTTGTAATGTTATGAAAAGTGACGAATAAGTCAATACGGTTATATTTTGAAAATTAAAAAGTTATTCATTTTTCATGGGGAAACAATTGATACACTGGAACGAGAGAATTAGAGCAACGATTACATTAAACGAAGTGAATTGTATTATAAATATTTAAAGTCAGGGCAAATGTGCATTTACAGTGAAAGAAAAGCAGCATACTAAAAATTCAAATAGAGAAGTTTTGCAGATCAAGATTTTGCAAGAATGATCCAAGACGACAGCCCAGCGAGCGGAACTTGGAAGAGCAGTTAAAAGAAATTGACGCCAGGTATTTATTTATATATGCCACTAAATTTCAATTAACAAGAATATCTCCCTACAAAAATTCGCATTGAAAGAAAGAGTTTATGTTTTTAAAATGTTACAAGAAAATATGTATATTGTAATTAAATGTTTCAATTGTAAAATAAATATTAATATTAAAATTGATATTAATTCAACACAAAGACTTTGTAATAAAAATTAAAATAACCCCAAGAAATCTTGTTTTTACACAAATGGCGCTCAATGTGTGGGCTGAATTGTATGAAAAACATTAAATAATTATTTATGGGTGACTAAGATTCTTAATTATTTCATCTGAGACACCCCAATTATTGGAGCTTCATATTATCTTTATATTGCATTCCAGTTATCCTCAACATTTTTCTTTTGTCGTCTTCAGTGTCCTTCTCAACAATCTGGTGCTCCTTTTGCCCACTCAGTGTCTGGAGATTCCCTGCTTTTTTTCTTCGACAATCTTATCTTTTTACAAAAAGTCTTGCTGACACGTCTGAAACTCAGCACGCCGCCTGTAGGTGACACGAAACTATCGAAGAAATTATCGAGACTGAAACTGATAGAAATCAAAGTTCGATAAATAACATTTTAATGTATCACTTAACGTTCAATTTTATAAAGAATTAAATTAACGACAAATACACCGAAAAACAGATTTTCTTATTCCATGTGACATGCACAAATTACTTATTTGGGTAAAGACTTCGGCTATCAAATTTCTTACAAATGATTATTAATTTATATTGATAAAATCCTTCATATAAAAATAAAGGTGCTCAATTTTCCACTGAATTAATAATTATGCAGACCTATATTCAAATCGCTGGGTGCTCGGTGTTTTAATATTAACCGGGTACAATTTTGCATTCAAACTTGGAACTTAGTTTTTCAACAAGCAGATCGGTCAAGAAACTCCTGTGCAGAATAAACACGCCATTTAATATAATAGTTTTACAATGATGTACAAAAATTTGGCATTTATTATAGTTGATAATCTCTGGAAGAGGACTGTTATACAAAATTATACCGGTATGATAAATACTTTTCTGATAAAGAGCAAGGCGATGCTTGTGCCACCTTAGGGATGAGCGATTTCGAGTCACATATTCGTGAAATTCTCCATCCGCGTTTTACAAATTTCAAGATTTCTCTAATGTATATGCTAAGACATTTAGCGTTGTATTACTGTCCTGAGGGAATAACAAAATGAACTTAGGTTCCCAGCAAGCAGATCCATACGGAGAGTCACTGTAATTTATCATAAATCCGAAGATCCAGGAAAGGCGCGTTGGCTGAAAAATAGTGTACGGGTGTGTTATTAGCATCAGCTTTAAACTGAACTAACTTAATCTTATCTAGGTTGGCGGATAATTTATTACTCTTAAATCAAATATTTAGACCGTCCAGGAAGAACATAATGTATAGAAAAGTAATGTTGCAAGAATTGATCCTTGAGGAACTCTGAATCTTATAAACTCCAATTAGAGTAAATGAAGTTAACCATCTTTAGTTTCAACTACTATCTGTTGTTTTTTGTTTGTAAGATACGATCTTAGTAGAAGTGAGGCATTTCCCAGAATGGAATAATACTCCAAGGTTTATAGTAGTATTTGACGATCTACCGTGACGAAAGCATGTAATATACTAATATAACAATTAATAATTAAACGTGCATTTAAATTATGCTACAGAGGGAGGGAGAAAAAATATTTTTAATACCACGTTACTTATATAAAAAATTATAATTTATTATTATTACAGTCAAAATTATCTTGAAATAAATTAAAATTCAATTACATAAATTTTCTTCAAAATTATCACTAAACACTTCTTTTCTCAGGGGTTTTGAGCCCAGTAGAAGAGAAAATTTTAATTTAAGATTTATTTTTGGAGTTCAGCACTAAGCAAGATGGTCAGGGCGTGGAACTGATGAAATTTTAAAACAAGAAAGTGTAAATTTGTCTTCAGAGCTGTCTGGAGAGCCTATACAGACAAAGAAGTTACAGAGCAACGATATAGTAAAATAAGGGAAGTGATTATATAAGTCAGAGTATGGTGATTTTTTTCAGGAAAGTGATTTGATCCAGTGCAAGAAAACGTTCCCGAGGGGAAGGATTCAATTGTGGACAAAAAGATAAGGATAAATGAATAACAATAAACTTTCTTGCACAAAGTTTTATTTATATCGGGCCACTATATAAATTTTTTCCATTATATTTCCCCAACCTGAATAAACCTGAGAAAAAGCGTCCCTGCAATCAGATTTTTGTACTTTTAACTTCATATAATCCAAAATTATGAAAAGTTTTGTATTTTTATTTTATATTAAACGTATTTTAGAATTAAGTATGAAGAAATTATTCATTACTATATCTATGTTCACTAAAAAATTCAGTTTCAAATTCCATTAACAGAGTTGCAGTTCCTCCCATTACATATCTTCACAATCGCCACGGTCTATTATCGTTTTCTATTACTGTTTATTTCACGTTCCATTACCTGTAAGGTACGATCATGTTGAAATGCTATTTAAAAACTCTCTAAATTTTTTATTTTATTTTTGTTTATTGTCACATCAACCGGCGTGGTTATTAGTGACCACGTCCACCTTACAATTAATCATATTTTTAAAATAATAATAATAAATACATATAATAATTTATAATAATAAAGAGGGGTACAAAACAAACTAGTACCGATGTATCACATATTAATAAATAGGTTCAAGTCTAATTTTTTTTATTTCACTGAGAAACCATGTTTTAAGCCAAACCAATGTGTATTTGAATCGATCTGAAATTGGACTGACTGTTGCGCGTAATCACCAGTCTCCACAATACCGCTCAGTCGAGTACTAGGTGGTGAGTTAACTCGGCCCAGCACTCGGTAGGAGAATCACGGGTTCAAGACACTCCGTGTACACAGCTTACTAGTAAATATAGCGGGTGTCCCATCTGAACAGTACCGCCAAATTTCTCTGAAAGGGACACGGGGACTGAAATATCGGCTAAAATCTAAAAAAGAATGGTTTTCTAAATTCTTCGTACTAATATGTCTTTTTTTGTAAATAATAGGGGGAATATTAATTAATGAAATTAATAATTGGGTTTAAATATATACATTTATTAATTGTAAACACAATAATTTTAATATGGGTCGTGCGGTATATATTATGTACAAAAATAATTAATTAAAATGGGATTGTATTAAAGATCTCAGGGTATTTAAGGTTTGGCTGACCACGTGTAGCAGATTTTCTGTTCATTGACGATCCTGAGTTGTTTTCATAGGCGTCTCGCTGTAATTTCCGTGTTGTGGAACTTGAAGCGGCCGGTCGACAATAGCTGCCAGCGACTTGCTCATGCCGTAATATTTGTTATTTAAGTTTCCATAAATAAAATGTACGCGGGTTCGACTGCGCTACAATATATACAGTAAACTGAAAAAAGAAGATTCCAAACATAAGAAAGAAGGCTGCAGGACAATTTAAATTAATATTTTTGATTCTAAATTAATTACTTTTTTCAGAAAAAAGTGTTGATCTCAGCTTCATGATTTGTGGTACCAAAAACCTTCTATGCGTCAAAAATATTAAGATATTGTCTTCACTTTTTTCGGTACCTAATCTGCATGCTAATACCTTGATATAAAATTATTAGTTTTCTAACTGTAAATGTAGTTTAGGTCAAAAAAATTTTCAAAGTTCTGAAAAGTACCAATTTTTAAGTAACCCTATGAACCTCTTAGTAAAAAATTATTTTCTTCCCACAGTTATATTCAATTTCAAAAATAATACTGACAATTGTTAAAAATGGTCAGACCGACAAATAAATGTAAAAAAGCTAAAATACATTCAAGTGTATACGCAAAGAACATTTTCAATACTGCCAAATTTTGAAAATAATATTCAAAATATATCAACAAAAAACAAGTTTACAAAAATAAAATTTTGTACACCTGTTCGTTGTTAAGACACCGTTAAATTAACAGCACAGTAGAAATTCATTTATAGGAATTTCTAATTTCAGTTCTCGTGTCCCTTAACGAAAATTAGTAGGGTTTCAAGGAGAATTCGACGCATGCATTATTTGGAGCTTCAAAGCTCATGCTTCCAAATTGCAAGCTCAAAGTTATTATTTTTTTTAATGAAAACCGCAATTTTCACCCCCATGAAACTTTCTCGTCTTGATGAGTTGTTTTCATTTAAGTCATTTCCACTAATTTTACTCAAACAATACCACAAAAATGAGTTGTGTGGTAAAATTGAAGGTTCAGACATTTTAGCGTGACCCAGGGTGAATAACAAGCAGACTACGCATCCCTTGCGCTAAAAAAAATCGTGCGTACATGTTGATCAGCGTTTACAGGAGATGTTCAATGTTCCTATCGTTGACTTGCAGACACAACTCATTTCGATGGTGAAAATTTTCAACAACCTTTCTAAGAACTTGTGGTGTAAATCGTAGCCTCACGAGTACGTCTGTGTAAAACCACATGAGTGCCTGGTCGATTTTTGTAAACAACATATTTGATGAACCCCATAGGTAGAAGTCGAGGGGCGTGAGATCCGGTGATCGTAGAGGCCACAAAATGTCCAACGAACTGTTCAGGTAATCTCTTACAATTTGAGTAAAATGAGATGGAGTACCATGCTGCTGAAACCACATTCTCTGTCTTGTCCACGTTCTCAATCAGAATTGGCAGTTGATTACGCAATAATTCCAAGTAATTCTGGCCGTTGACAGTCCCATCGGAGAAGAATGGGCCTATCACTTGCCCAGCGACAATATCGCACTACACGTTCACCTCCCAACGATGCTGATGATAGGTGCGTTGAATCCAGTGAGCATACCCTTGACCAATAATGACAATTGTGTCGATTTAACAACCCAGCAGTCTGAAATGTAGCCTCATCACTGGGGAGAACGTACTGAAAAAAATTTGGATCTTCATTCAACCTTTCTAAGGTCCAGTTACAAAAATCAACACGATTTTGCCTGTCCTGCGGAGACAGTGTTGTTATGTGATACGGGTGGTAGTGACCAGATCGCAGAATTTCTGTACTGTGCTCCGTGGTACTCCTAAATCCCGTTCGATTTCTGTCAGACTGATGTGAGGATTTATGTGGATCATAGCCAATATAGCCGCAGCCCGTGGATCATCATTCACTGGTCCGACATTTATTATTTACGTAACAAGTTCTTCTCATTTCATTAGCTTCATAATGTCAACTAGTTACACAATGTACAATCATGTTATTTACGCAACATAATTTGTTAATTTTTCTGGTGTATGTTGAAGTTGACCGTTCTGATCACACTGGTATAAGTAGATACAAGTAATATTTAAATGTGAAAGTTAAAAGGGCTATGGGAAGAGAATGTTGGAGGAACGACGGAGGAAAATGAAAGGGTATGCGATAACCGAGAGCAGGTAACGATGGAAGCTGTGAACTAAAGGAAGGGGGAGGGATATGTAGGGCGCTGGAGAAAGTGACCGGCGTTTATTTAAGTGGGGCGACGACTGGAGGCTGCACTTTGGAAGAATGGACTGGGCCTCTGTAGCTGCGTGCGGCGTCGCCCTCCTTGCGCTGTGCGGCGCCCTCAAGCCCGACGTGAGTCTTCTACTATCCTACTAGCTTTAAATATCTCCTATCTTGCGAGCTTTATATAACAGTGCTCAATTACACAACTGCCAAGCAAAGCCACTGGACAGTTACAATACGTTCCAAGTTTCTTATACTTCAGGATTATATAAAATGTCTGACTAGGCCGGGACTAGCATTCGTCGAATTCTCCGAGGGATGGAATGCGCCTATACAACTCCGAGAATAAATTACTCATCGCATTTCTGTTGAGGCGTTCGTCACTTGAAATATAATACTGTAGATAAATACGTGCTTTGATTCAACCTCCTCTGGACTATTGGTATAGGTCCTAATACGTCAAATCATTATCTGTCGAGTGAACTTAGGTTGAAATAATGATAGACTTCATATCATATATAATTATGCTCATAATATTATATCTGTTAGAAAATCGCACCTGGTGATTTCAACGAATTACATTACTGATTAAAATCACAGCTATTTAACCGAATATGCACACAAATTTCGATATCCTATGTTATTCGAAAATAAAGGAACGAGTAGACTCAAATTCGGTGAACGAATTTCGACATTTAATTTCCCCTCATTATACTGTTTTGCTAAATTACAGTGTGCTAAGATTTAAGCACCTTTCAGATCTTAATGTGCGGATTATTAATAGTATACTTAACATAACCCATTTTACACATAAGTTGTGCTTAAGGGGAAACCTTTAAAGATGATTATTTTTAACTTTGTAGTATATGTGATAGTTATGGAAAAAATTTCTCAATTTTTTCATAAAAACACATTTTATAAATAAATTAATAATTAAACGTCTAATTATAATAAAAAATTATTCTACTTCCACACATAAACCTTGAAGTCAAAAATACGTTGCGGAAATTCCAGTGCTGTATTAACGGTTTCCGAGGAAAGGGTACCTAAAAATCAACATTTTAATTTTGTCAAAATATGGCCTGCAATTTAATTTATTACAGAATGCTCCGTCAAATACTCAAGTTAAAATTATAAAAAAAAAATATTGCAAAACCTGCGAAAGCAGGAAAGGATCCAAATATTTTTGTATTTTATACCATCTGTTTTTTAATCAGTATCAATAGATAATTTAAAACCCATAAATATAGTCAACTTATAAATTTTGAGAGTCAAACGAGCTTTTGAACAATAACGTTTGCCATATTCATATGTTCAAAACAAAATTATAGTTTAAAAAAACATTTACAAAAATTATAATCCTACATATATAATTTATCCACTTTAAAACTGTCGTAATGACCACTCTTTTAAAAAATTAATTTTTTGTTAATTTTTTTATTACGTTTGAAAGAATCCTAACATTTGTATTTCATTGTTGAGGTGAATATAATAAGTATATTTACACAATTGAAAGAAAAAATGAACAGGCCTTTCAAATGTCAAGAATGTGGGAGATCAATTAGCATGAATTGTAACTAAAATTCATTGAAACGATTTTGTAAAATACATAACCAATTGGTGGCAAAACTAAAAATGAAATTAACTTATTAGCCATATTAGATAATTTAAACATACACATCGCAAACTTTTTTTTTCCAAGGGGAGACAGAATTTTACACGAGTGTCCTTATTGGGAAAAAAACCATTTGTTCGTAATCAAATTTATACGTCACAATATTTAAAATGTGATAAGTATACAAAATTTAATTTAAAAAATGTACTCCATGATATATATATATATTTAAATAACTACTTTTATTCCAACATTAATCAATGTTTATTTTTCAAATGGAAACAAAGAAATGCTTTTCAATAAATTGTAGAATATAATTATTTTTAATTAGAACTTGTAATCTGCAGTAATTATGGAATATTCAGCTTATATACTGTTGGTAATTGGTTTCCAAAACTTGTATTATTTTTTCACTATACGTATTATTTTTAATTCGAATATGAAGTGTGTGACTGTGAATATTCTACCATTATATATATAATTTTGATATTTGTACTCATGATTTCCTAGTATTCAATACGTTATGCTACGTAGAAAGGTGGAATAAAAGTGTGCAATAGTTACGCAGCAGAGCTGGGCTAACGAGTCCGAGCACTACTCTTACAAATAAAGCAATTAAACTCGTTTCATATCATAGGTACTCACATCTCCTCCACAGTAGCAAAACGTCTCTGCGAGTTTAATCACACCATTGGAAACGAATTTCAAACCAAGATTTCACGAGAATTTTCGTTTGGTAAAAACAGAGATTCGTAAGTCGTCTGATGTTATTACCGCCCATCGAATAAAATATTATCATGTTACCTGTCGATAGAGTATAATTATTTAGAGTTGCGGGAATGTTGTAATACGGAACTTGTGACTTTCAAACCTCGAGGGCAGCCGAATCCTGCGATCTCAAGGTCTGTTAATTGAAGCGAGTCAAGGTCAAGTTGTATCACAAGAGTTTCATTCTTCATAATGGAAAATTGCAATGACATAATTGGTTGGCGAGTGGTAGTCTAGGCGTTCTACAAAGGTTTCTCTGCAAATCGAGGGCAATGAGCTCTGCTAAGCCGGTTTTCATATTGGGCAATCAAGTCCACTTAATGGAAACAGAGCTCGATTGCCACCCATGCGGTTCCGATTGCCACCAAGTTTCCATTCCAAATCACGACATTGTGGCTCGTTGAGCCATTTACACGTTCATTCCCGATTCACATTGTAAGGAGAATGGATCGTTTTCGAGACCTGTCTCACCCGATTCAATTTAAATTACAGAGATTGGCTTCTCCTTTGGGTAATGGGAAACGTTTCATGTTCCGGTGGTAGGATAAAAGCGCCGCCGTTTGTTTGATTTTTTACATTGTCTTCTTAAAATATAGATTCAATGGTATCAGTTTTCTTGCAATACTCTGTAGAATTGATGCATATTAAATATTTTGAAATAAAATCTTCTGTATAATAAAATAAGTGTATGAATATAAAAGTTAAACACTTGGACAAATTGGAAAAAAAACTTGTTACACATATTCATAACCACCTGTGGGTTTAGAAACCCCTAGCATAAACGCGGACGGAATTTTAGCAAAAAATATTTACAAATTTCTGCTAATATCTTCTGCGCGTGCAGGTCAGTGACTTCACAGCACAGGTACGAGGGACATTCAATAATTAAAGAGACAAATTGAATAAAAATTTGTAGGAGGGGTTGGGTACTTCCAGGACTTTGACAACACTATGATGAACTGACAACACTTGAGGAATAAAAATGATTTTGTTTATAATCTCAAAATTGAATTTAAGAACGCTTGAATTTGCAAAAAAAGTTGAATCGGTTTTTGCTTTCTGAAGGTGAGAAATCAGTATAATCTTTCTTGAATGATTTTACAGTATGGCGAAAACAGTATGAACTACATAAACATTTATAATTGGGAGAAACAGTTCAGAAACCGTTTGAACCTCAGTGACTTTTCGCGAGCCAGCAGAAGTGTCTATTCCTTGGCTTGAAACCCTCATTGACGTATTACTGTTCACGATGTAGCAGAAGAAGTTGCTGTAAGTGTTGGCACAGTTTATCACGTCATCAGCACAGTAAAACAAGTGAAAGATGGGTCCCGAAAGAGTTATCTCAACGACAAAAGGAAAGAAAACTCAAATTTTGTGCAGACTTGAAAGAAGGCTGTGACAGGAAACGTAACCATTTTCTAAAGAATATTTTAATTTGCATTTCTGTTAACTATTTTGAACCAGAGTCAAAAAGACTGTACAAAGCATCTAATGAAAGCAAACCGGATCACCCGGCCGAAAGAAATTCAGCTGGAAAAAATATGTTGTGCGTCTTTTGTGATTATTTGGAAGATCGACGTACAACAAACCGTGCCTACTACTTAGGCATGCTGATGAAGAAAGTAAAAATAGCAGTGGGACAAAAACGTCGCGGATCTCAAAAACAATGCATGGTATAGTCCCATGACAATGACCGCCCTCATACCGCCAAACTGACGCAAGAAAATATTGAAATAATAGGTTGTCCCTACAAATTTGGCTCCCTCCGAGTTTCATTTATTTGGACTAGCCATTACATCGAATAAGAGCTCAGGTGCAACGAGGAGGTCAACGAATTTGCGGGAAACTGGCTAAAACAACTATACAAACACTTTCGTGCATCAGGCATAAAAAAGTAAATTATCATAGGCATAAGTGTATTAATTACTGTCGGGTTTATATTGAGAACTAGTAAAAGTCTCATTTTGAAAAATACACGTTTTTTATATATCAATGTATCCCTTAACTACTGTCGTTCGTATATCAGCTGTACGGTAAGAAATTACGCAAATAATTAGTAAAAACAGATACATTTCGGTAGAAAAAAAGAACAATTAAATCGTGTAATATTTCCGGAGTTAATGTGAGATTTTTAATATACAATTGGTGCAGCATAATAATATTAAAATTTTCCGTAAAGAAATACTGAAATTTGTTTGTTAGTGATTCAATACATATGGAGTACAGCTGTTTAATTAATGTACTATTAAACGAATGCTTGAACGAAACCAGAAACATTTAGATTCAATTAAAAGGACGATTATGTGTTTTAAATTTGAAAAACTTAACAAAAGTACTGATTAACTTTTACTGCAATAGTTTGTCAAAATCCTTCCATAATCCATTTGGTATATGGAAATTTATTCTGCTCTGTATACCTTATCATATACTTTTTGTTACCACCACTCTCAAAAGAGTATAAAAATTACAGAAACGTAAGGAAACCAGCTATTTTAAATCATAATTGACAAAATAGTTCTTTAAAATATAAAGAAACGGAGATCTATTAGAAGAACTGCAATTGTATCGAACAGATTCTGCTGCTACGGCTGCGGTGAAGGGAACAAGTAACATCAATATCAGGGTAAATTCTACGATTTGTTTAAACAATGTAATAAGCATAAAGATCTTCAGCTACACGTAAATATTAGACTGAAGAAAAATATTAAAAGTAAGTCTTTCGCGTTTTCCGAAGCATTATAAGGAGGAAAAATTGAATATGTTGGAAATAATTGCGTTTGCTAGTGAGATTTTTCACCAGGCTGGCTCAAGAAGATGAAGACAAATATAGAATCTGCAGGTAATGACCGCGCGTAGATTGCGTAAGGCCAACTCCATTGTCCTGCTGAGTTCTGTCCTGGTTGCGGTTCAGTCATGGCTGTAACAGTAAAGGATCTGCAGCCAGAGTGACCGATGAGCACGATCGAGACGCCAATGAAAGACTGGCGGTGAATGACGAGAAAATTATAAAATTAAAATTACAAGCATCCAGTGATCCGATTGGAGATGAAAAAAATCAAGTGGTTGTATTTTATTTCAAAATTTTTTCTTCATATATTTCGAAATTTTTCCAGGAACCTTTGGCTGGCACGACAAATCCATCTTATTTACAGTATTTCTCCGTTTGAGTTAAAACTAACGTACGCCAATAGTTAGAATCTGTATGCGTCTGGTTGTAAATATTGACATAAATGAAAATTAGTTATGAGAAGAAGTAGCCAATTTACAGACAAATTGAAGTTATAAAATGTAGTCGGGAATGCTGCGTCACCACACCAAACCGCAAACTTCAGTCATCTAAAGGGCGTGGGGCAAGATCAACCTAATGCTGGATTCTCTAGGTTATGTTTTCTTGTATACTGGCTAGAATACTTAGCCTACTGCCCGGAGGTTCTGTAATGGTTTTCATACGCTTTCAGTGAACGGGAACAGAGAAATAGACGAACGTTGTCACAAGTGAGAAGTCAATAATTAATGACAGCAAACTCTTCTTACAGCGCAGCTGCGTGGACGATAATACGTGACAGCGTTGCATAATTTGATTCGAAGGAACAAGGAAGAGATTCTAGATCAAATCGGCTCCTACTTGAAATGAACTTCAGCTGAACCTGGCTACCTCACTCTCCCTTCCAATTATACCTTTCTGATCCCTTCCATTTTAGAAGCAGGTGATCCTAATGTATATTATCCTCATGTAGAGATAATCACGACAGAGATACTCATGTTTGATCTAAATGAAATTGTTTGTCTTATATTCCAGGCGGAGCAGGATCTGAGCAAGATTCCTGGAGTGCCGGGAGTGGATTATCCTCTTTTCCACTCGGTTCCTCCCACCAGCTTCCACTGTGGATCCGTGCCCTTTGCTCCAGGGATGTACGCAAACGTCGAGACCGGCTGCCAGGTAAAACGATTCCCATAACTCCACCAGATTAGTGTTTTTCTTTTCTTGATTATCGGAACCGATGAAGCTATTTTAGGAGTCTGAAGGGAAGTGGTGGCTAGTGCATATTTATCATGTTATACAGCACATGAATTAATTTAATTTAAGAACCTTTAATTTAAGAGTGTGAATTTACTTTTCGATTTCGAAGACATTATACTGCCCGCATTCCAGCGCGCTCCCACCCACATCTGTGCTATCTTTATTGTAGCCCACGATTCCTGTCTGAAATGACAAATGCACTTTAAAATAGGCGTTTTTTTTCAGAAATTATCTCGTTCGAAGAGACTTGGTTTCTTGAGAACCATTTATTTCCGTATAGGAAATAGATAACTTCTCAGTGAATAACTCTAACTAAATTGCAGCAACAGTTTGAACTTCAATTCGACAGTTAAACAATCGAACCTGATGAAAGAACATTTTCTTCTTGGATGAATGTATATGTTTTCTATTTATTTCTAGGTTCAAGCGGTCCGAAAACGGCGCATAATAATTTCCATGTATCCCTCGCCTTTTTTCTAAATAGTCGATGTCATTAATTTCACGCGCATCCCAAGAATTGGTGACCTCTGTTATTTGTGTTGTTCCCACTTTATTCGACCCGGTTCACCTACATAAAAACCCAATGTTTCGCCTCTCGATTATAGTGGTGGATACATGCTGAATCGAAGATATTTATCAAGGTACAAACTCGTCAACATTATGATGTGAAAGCTCCAAATCAGCCACAGAATCGTTCACACGATTAGGTTTCTTGTCCACAGTTAGAAACATAGCACCCATCTTGTAGATATTTTTCCAGATAATTTTGTCATGCAAAATTGAAATCCACTGAGCGTTGGCATATTATAGCAGAGTATTGAAAGATGGTGCTTCAGAGAGAGAAACTTTCAAATAGCAGATAGTGCCATTCCTACCTCTGTGTAACGCCACTGTTTCAACTAGGAGCATTCAACATCTAACACTTTGCCGGTGTCCAAAGATGTTGCAGTTACAACACCATTCAGTGAAGTATGGCCCCTTTTTTGCCATGAACCATCAAATGCAGCTACAATATCAGTACTCTCACACTGATGATGCTTCTTTTGCTGCATCCTTCATGGACTTTTCACTCACTTGTGTAAGTGCAGCAAGCAACACAGTGTTGTATCTGTCAAATCTTACAGGAGCTGGTGGCAAATCCATTATTGCACAGAATACTTGGGCAGCCTTCCTACCTCTGCCTATGCATCTCATGGCATAAGCTAATCTGATATTCAGATCAAACTGTCTGGAAGCAGCTACTTTTGAAGACATGCCAGATTTAACATTGTCACATGCATTGCAATTTAAAACTAATTTACTGACTATTCCCTTCCTCCCTGATATATCTTCTGTTAGATTTATACAGTCACTATTTCCACATTGTCTACAACATACAAAACTGTTTATCAAATTAGACAAAGCACTTATAATTGTAATTATATTGCCATTATCTAAACAAGTTGAATCTTCTGTAATGGAAGAACTCAGTTCACAAACGTCAACAAAACTAAGTTTTCTTTTCGATGCACTCGAAATAACTTCATTTTGCTGTTCTGAATAATTACTCTTAGAGTATTTATTCCCGAAATATTTACGTTCAAGATCCAACTTCTTGCTTCTTGGCATGATTGAAATCGGCTTGTAACACCAATATACTCTACTAAATTCCAAAAATATTAATAGCAATATTCGACGCACAAACAGAATATCACAAAACAAGTCAAAGAAGATGAAAAGCAACGAAGTTAAATGACAACAGTATGTATCGATACGGCAATCGATTGCAAGGATATATAAACATTTTCACTAGTTCTATTTTTTTTAAAGTAAAATGTAAAACACATATGACAAGACAGACGCTTGAAGTAGGCGTGGCCCAAAATACTTTAAAACCCGATTTTTTGCACTTTAAAATATCAGAATATATAGAAGCCATACATCAAACTAACCGGAATAAAATGTACTTCATAATGAATAAAAAATAAAAAAATCGATTTTTTTCAAAAGTTTCACGGACCGGTTCCCTTAAATGTTAGAAAATTATGATAGTAGAACGAATACAAATAAAACCTTCAATACTCTATATAAACTTTCAAGTCGAGTTTTTCGAGTAGCAACATGGAAGAGCTTCTGTACTCAGATATTGAGTATTTAACGAATTAGGATGATGTCGACACGTGACATGGGAATGCTAGACTTCAGTTTCTGTTCAGTGAATATCCGTGTCAGCTAGAGATGAAGTTGACTGTCATGAAAATTGATAACCTGAAGGAGCTTTTGAGACAATTATTATCACTAAGTCAACCTTCAAACGCTCAAGGTGGAAAAAAATGTTGAATTGAAGTGTGGTTCGTGAAATTATTCTGTTACAGATACGAAATCTGTTTTCGTAATTCACTGGTATCTATCATTTTCTTATTTCATTTAGTGAAATTACTACGTCCCGTCAGAGTAATATCTTTGCAACTCTTCATACGTTTGGCAAATAAACTGCTTTTATAAAATGTTCCATAATAATTCTTGCTGCCAGCAGCCGTCTGAGATTAATTTAATTTGTAATCAGGAACTAACTCGCCATCAACAGCAATGGAGCAACACTAAATGCACCACAACTATAACAAGACGGGCTTCAGTTATGGAAGAGCAAGATAGTTCTGAAAGTAGAATCTTATTTCACAAATCGACACTTTCCAGCTGTAGACTTGACTTTCCCTTATTATAGAGAAACATAAGTTCCGCCGACCAGGTAGCCTGATAAATTTGTATCAGTAAAAGTTTTCACGTTGTATAATATACAGTCGGCTTGACTAACACGTGCAATAATGCCACAAATGTCCATACTTTCTCTGACACTGAAACCGAAACAGGAAATTAGTTGTTAAAATGTTACATTGAAAGTGTTAACTGGCCACACGATCTCTATTTCAGGCGTACCACGTGTGCCATGACGGACGTGAGGGCGAACAAGGAGCTTCCTTCCTGTGTACCAACGGCACGCTCTTCAACCAGAAAGAGTTCGCCTGTGACTGGTGGTACAACGTCGACTGTTCCTCCGCGCCTTCCTTCTACAGGTATCATATATTCCATTCAATGTATTAGTAACGGTCTGGAGAAGGGGGCATTATTTAAGTTTTTTTATTTCGTAACTTGACCAGAGATTTTTTTAGTAATTTTATTAAAACATGAAATATTTGATAGAACGCATTATCGGACAATTATACACTTCAATTAGTATGAAACAATTTAACGTAACATATTATATAATAATCACGTGTCATTGGATATGGTTGATTCCAGTGGTTCCAGTGAGAGATTATACCGAATGTACTACGACGTCAATTATTTTCTTGAATATGGCATATAGTGATGTGTAGCGCAAGTCCTGGGCAGTTGCTTGACCTCTTACCAGTGAAGGACAGAAAGACATGATCCGTTCGCCGGTGACTTCCCGGTAATGTCCGTCGTCGTCGTCGTCGTCGCGTGAAAGTGGTCTGTCTTCGCTAATAGCAATGATATTCGCTCCTTCCTGGGACTCATCTCAACGTCTGAAACTGTGAACTCTCCAACATTACCTCGCCCCCAATCTCAACTAACATCCCTCCCCAATTCTCTGATCTCAACTGTTCTATAAACTTTCAAACTTCTTAACTGCCAGTCACGTTTTTCTCCTTGGATCTGGTCACACCCTGCGACGTTAAGTTACAGCCAAAATGATCATCCTCACAATAAATTTTGCTTTCTGTTAGTTGAGACGGACACTAAAAGACAAATTACACATCGGCCAATCGGCCTTACAGCAACTAAAATCATCGATCATCTTTCAACAGTCTCTTTATTATCGCTCAAAATTGAACCCCGCTATATGCTACGTTAGCTTAACCTACTTGAGCTGGACCGTGGCTCTATTTGACCAGACAGATATTCAAATAATTTTTTTTTGTTTCAGTAGAACAAGAATAAAATCCTTCTTGGTATATTTTTACTACCCTTTGCTTTGGATTGAGACTTTCTTTTCCGCTTTGAACTGCTTTTTATTGAAATTGCCAAACACGTTAGACATTCTGGATTCATTATACTCTGCGTGCCACTCCTCGGGGTCAGCTTTTGAGCAAACACATTCCTTGTCTTTCACGGAGTGCGCTTTAAGTAACTTGAGTATTCCATGGTTTCTATAGCTTCCGAAAAACGACAGTAAAAATTAAATTTCTTTTATTCGAATAGACTGGAGGTGTTTTGGGAGGCCACGACAACGAATCTGAAGGTATAAACAATAAGCACGAATCTTCGAATTTAATAGATTTCAGGACAATGCCGGGGAAATGCTTCAACGAACGGACTCTCACTCCATTTCATGCGCCGAATATAACAATTTCATTGAAGCTCGTAGGTTTTCCCGGTGAATTTGTCCGGGCCAATCAGCGTTTGACACGTTTGAACATGATACGTCAACATAAAAAACCTAGATGAATGTGTACATAAGGAGGCCTGAACATCAGTTCAGGCATTTACTTGATAAAAATGCATGAGTTTTTCATGGAAACGTCGGTTTGAAATTCTAATATGATCGAAGAACTCTTGATAGAACAAGTTCATTCAAGGTAGTTATGGACCAACCCAGAGTAAATAAGGAGGATAAATGTAAATACTCTAAATGATTTGTTTTATTACTTTATTTCTGAAACAACGATTGAAATAATTACGATCTTTATAAAACAAGTAGGTCTGCATCAAAAAATTATGCTTTAAACTCACAGTTTGCTACCAGTCGACTGCCATAAATTAAAAAAAAAATTACCTTATACTTCATAACATAGCTTCTCCACCAAGTCTTTTTTAATTTCTGAATATACAATAATCTTAAATTATTCTTTAATTAAGCTTTTGGACTCTAATACTTATAATTACCAAAAAAATAAGAGTACAATTATACAGAATAAAAGATCAAGGTGAGACATGTATTAATTGAGTATAAGACGTCCTTTTCACTCAGGTGCCACCTCTCGCTCGCGTGAGTTTAGCGGCACTCTTGCTCCTAATCTAAATAAAATTATATACAGTCACTGGAATAAAGTACCTCCGTAAGGTAATGAAGGTTAATTACGTATAATATTTTGTCCCTATGTTCTTTTATTATAATTAGTTTCCATGAGGTCATATGGCCTATTTATACATTAAAAGTCTAATTATGTGATCAACACGTCTTTCGAAACAAATGTGGACTCCATAAACTCATAATTTTATGACTGTTAGGTTGGACGTAATTGACTTTCTGGTTGGTTGAACGGCATCCAGACGCAAACGCGAACGACGGACATAAGAAACGAAATGGTTTCCAAAGCTGTTAGTGTTTTATAAGGTCAATGCCAAAAAACGGCTGGCATCTAAACGTTACATAATGAGTTGAGAAAGGTTTGCTCGTGCAGTTTGAACTTTTTCACTCTTTGGAAAAGTGCGTGTTCATTTTCTTATTCACCTTGAAATTAATATTTTAAATAAAGGAATGTTATATATATGAATGGGAATACATTAAATTTACATTTATTAATTGATTACTCTCGAAATTATTTTTATGAACCCAGTTTTTTCAGGATTAACAAGATACACTTTACACAACATTTACAAAAATTAAATTACTTACAAACTAGCACTTAGGACAATCGAATCTATACTCGGGTCGTATTTAAGCGCCTTCTCATCAATTTAAAAAGAAAAACTCTATCTCGGAATTGGCAGTACGAATAAATAGGAAGAAAGCTTACAAACAGGATAATTACTGTTTTCTGCTTTGTCTGAATCTCGTCGCTGATTCTCAGATCTCGTGCCGGTCCCCACAGATTCCTCTAGACTTCCATGTTGGGAAATGAACGCCTGGCTCATTGAATCTTCTTACCTCTTGCCATGATCAGGAGCAATCCACCCAGAATTATCCAATTCATGACCACTCAACGGATCGAAACAGTCCTTAAATCCTTCACATTTACTTCTCTCTCTCTATCACACTCCAAGGCTCTCTCCATCCATCATCATCATTTTAACGCTCATTTGCCAAACGCCTCAAAAATCAATTTATGTCCCTTTTCAATAACTTTCCCCCCTCCAGTACTTAATTTCCCACGGTGGTGGGGGCAAAATCCTCACCAATCAAAAGTATTTACCTCTATAATTTGGGAGGAGCCTTTCACCCCACCTACCACCGATGTTTTATGAAAAAATCAGGCATCGTCAGGGGCAGGTGTCACGCAGTCTCACCGTTTTAGAAATTCCTTACCGGTGCCAAATTATTTAGATTTTATTTCATGTTGGCAGCCTTCTTCAATTTCACCCAAGACGACTGCCTTTGACTTTGTACCACCTAATTTCCGTATTTTGTTGTGTGTTTTACCATTACAACATATAAATAGTTGGTTAGAAGGAGAAGCACCATAGGGTGCTCATAAATAACTTTTAATGGTATGTTACAACAGTTTAATTTACACTAATAACAACAAATCATACATTGAAGGTAAACTAATCTAGTTCTTATTACAAACATTAAATACGTGCATCTTTAGCTTGTATGGCACACATCCAGCCTAAAATTCAATTCTTCTCACACTTTGGTTAACAAGTCCGGAGTGTCTCAACTTTGGCAAATCCTTTAAGTAGTGGAGGAACGTTCTTTTATAAAACCACTAAAGGAAAAAATGGTAGTGAAATGTGTAATTTTGGGAAACGATTCTTGATGTTAATGGTGTGAGGTCCTGAATGTACGCCTCACGTGGTGACGTTCTCTCGTCCTCTCCAAGAGTCCACGATTCGATAAACAACAAGAAATATGCTATTATCACTTGAGCATGTGCTTATCTAAAACTTTTAGAGTTACTTTTTAATTGTGATCTTGATATAAGACTCTGCAATGCTTACATTGGATACAATTAACTTCTTTAACTGGGACATTCTTTTTGGGGACCATGAATAATGTTATTAAAGAAATAGACGGTTTGAATAGGATGAATGGGTTCGTTAAGACACAGCACATATCTTGTAAGGTCCTGTAAGCCGTTAATTCAATTCCAATAATTTTTCTTTGGTAGTTCATATTTATGACAAGTCTAATGTTATGCATCAGCTTTCGAAACCTTCGCTTTACTCCACTGTTTTTCATTTGTAGTATTTTTATTTACATTCTTTAATGGAATATTCATCTCTGTTTAGTGACACAGCAAATTCAATATTGAGAGTATTAATTAATTTTTTATCTTATATTCCTTTATTGGAATATTAAATTTATGTTGCCACAGAACTCGGCCCATAGTAACCAAATAAATCTATCTATCTATCAAGATATACGGTTGCTGGTCATTAGTGACTTCTCTTCCACGGTCTCCTCCCTTCAGCTCTTTTCTTCATCCCTTCGTAGTGAGCCCCTTCCTTTAGGACATCGATCATTTTTGTTCTTCTTCACACTCCGCCAAGCCAATAATTACATCGTAAAACTCATCATATCCAGTTTTTCTTTCTCTTTAATACCATTCACTATTCCTTTACTCTCTTTCCTCACCTTTTCTGACGTCTTCCGCCGTCCACGCCTCAAAAGTCTCAATCCTCTTCTGGTATCTTCAACATGGTCCATGCCTCTTCTTATTTTCCCGCAGACAACATTATAAGAATGTTTTTACCCTGTCAACTATTACCCTCTATCTGCTTCTATATCGTGAGTGCAAGCCCTCACGTTTTTAATTTCATTTCCCTCTTCTATTGGTTTTCATTTCTTTCATCCCTCCACTGCTGGATGCCACTTAAATATCTTTCTAACCAGAATCATAGACATGCCTAATCCAGTTTAATATCTGTGATTGATAATATTTTACGTTTAATTATTCTGTAAAGTTATTCATTAAATTTTTATCTTCTTGTGTTTTGGGCTTCTCTAAGTGGTCAATACATATATATTTCCCTTTCAGATACTAGTAAATTTTCTTCATCAGTCCTATAAAGTTTCCGTTTAGCTGTCCTTGATATTAATTTAGCATAAGATTAAGTTGACCAAATTCCCTGTATTTAATTTTAAATCCCGTCACAGTGTGATCTCTTTTATGTTTTGCACCATAAATAACTTCTAGTTTGGTCATTAATAACAATGGCAAAAAGAGTTATGTGTAACTTGAGCTATTTCAATGAATAATTAATAGCACTCGTAATTTGTTGATATATTTCCTCTTGAATCCATTTGATTTATAATTGTATCAACGATTATACCGAACAGATTCGTAGACAGAAGTTAACCTTGTTTAACAACAAATTTATATTAAAATTATCGCTAAGTTTGTTATTTACTTTAACTCTTTCTCTTGTATTCATCAATGTTATAACAATTAGTCTTATTAATTTAGAGTATATTTCATATTACGTTATGCATTAAAGTATTTTAGCTCCACATACCGAAAGCTTGAGTAGCACCAATGAACAAGTTATGTAATTGTATGTTATATTCATAAGACGTTTCTAACATTTGCCTTACAATTTAATATATTATCAATTGTTCATTTATTAGGTCTAAATCGCAGTTCCTCTAATCTATTATTTTGTAGTCTTGTATAAATTTTATACTGTATCTTAAATTGTTACTAAGCTGTAATTACAACAACTCACCTGTATCCTTTCTAAATTGGGCACATAATTACTAGTAACCTATGTTCCGGTAACTGTTAATTGTTACATATTTTCAAAATTAGTTCATGTGTTTTTTGCTTTGATGTTGTTTCACTGAATTTTATCAACTCAGGCGGAAATGCTGATTATTCCTGCTGCTTTATTAATTTTACGCTTATTTACCATGTAACATATTCCATTATAAATTATTGGAATTTTTTTTTTGCTATCCTCAACTTCATTTATTCAGGATTCATGAACACTGAGTTACATTAAAGAATTTTTTATTTTCCTACTCACTTTACTTGCTGTTCTAAATTTTTCTAATTTTGTTGACTCGTTCTAGTTGGTTTTAAATTCCTTTGGATCTAATTCAGTTTTCTTTCCTATGATTTGTCTACATTCATCTTTTTTTTAACTATTTCATCCACTAATAAATATATTTCAGATGTAATGCTATCCCAAACCTTATTGACTTTATTGTTTACTTTGACATTTTTGCTGTTTTATTGGGTTTTCATAGTCACTTTTATTCCATTTGTTATTTTGTTTCGGTCTGGTTTCTTGTAATATGATTTTGGTCCATGCCTCACAACCTTATAAAAGGGCACCCCATACAAAATATTTCCCCAATATTTACCTTAATTTTATGTCGATTTCACTTTTTAGAATCTTTGCTTTTCTGTTAAAGGCAGCCTTTTACATCCATTACTATTCTTGTCTTTAACTCTCTTTCACACTTCCGTCCTTGTGTTATTTCAGTAACCAAATATTTTATATATTTTTCATTGTTGTAATTTTTCTCTATCTCCTCTTACTTTCATTTCCCCTCGTTTTAATTTCATTACTTTTTGTTTTTTGTTCATCCATGTCCATATTGCTTTCAATTCATTCAGATGCTTCAACATTTCCTTTAATATCTCTACCGTTTTCTGCAATAAGTATCAAGCAATCTGCAAGTCTTTTGCTGGTAATTTTCCTACCTTTGCTTACACATTTTTCATTATTATTTCTCAGATTTTTCCAGTTATATCTTACATGTTTATCTTAAATAGACCATTCAGCTCACTTACTTAATTCTTATGTTTGATTTATGACTCATGTGCAAATACCTAGTAAGTCTTCTAATTAATTCCTTTCCTGCTGCTTTATTAATTTTAAGCTTATTCGCCTTGTAACATATTTAATTATAAATTAGTGCCATAACTTTTTCCCAATATATCCAGTAATATTCCTTATTCATTGCTACACTTATATCTTTCTCCTATAGTTATCACGTCGCCTATAATGTCTCTCGTTTCCATTTCCCTCAACCAATTTGTTCTGTACACGTCTCTGTTTGTTACTCTCAGCAGTGTTTTGGGTGGTACGCATTACATGCTGAAGACATTTCCTGGTACCTTGATTCGTTGGATTTGCTTCCATTTCAGAATATCCATACACCACTCACGTAAATATTTTTTGACATATTTACCTCCTTTATTATTCATTCCTCCATAAGAAAATTTTTGTAGATGTGATAATTCCTTTTCGTTCACCATTTGTAGAACAGTGGCTTAAGTAAGGTAATACTAGTAATGAATAGTAATTCTTTTTATTATGATTCAATTATAGACTTACAATCTACATCTATATACAGAGTATTTAGTACGTTTTCTGTCATGTAGTAAAGGTGTAAGGGGAAACATCTATTGATCTGTCTCCAATTATATATTATTTCACTGTTAATCTCTTCTGAAGTCTGTCGGCCATACTCCTTTGTTTGGGCTCTAGGGCGAGTGGTATAAACTACTCTATGATTTTATTTTTATGGTCAGTGATTTTTTTATAGAAATTCTTACAGAGTTAATAAATTATCTCACTAAACATTCCACAAGGAGAATTTGGAAAAAAAATTAATATTCTATTTTTAAACTCATACCCTCCAATTTTATTACTAAATATGTTTCTTTGACTTATAAAAATAAATCACCTATGACTAATAATAGTAAAAAATATACGGACTTCATTTAGAGAAAACGCAATAAACATTAATTTGCCCATTACGGCGTTAGGGTAATGCTAATAATTTAAATTATGTGAAAATTTGTAAAGATTGAATAAATAATTTTGATATACACGATGTTCTGTATAAAATTCAGTGTTTGTACTGTTATATTGGTCAGATAAAGGGACAGCTTCAAACAAGAATTAAAGAATATTTCACAAACTTAAAACAACCAATAGATAAAAAATTTGTGCTAATTAAACATGTGTATTTAAAAAAAGTACAGGATTGATTGTAATAATGTTACAATTTTACGTATGGAAAGTAATTGTAGATAGTCGAGCAAAATTTATCACACAAAATCAAATGTTAATTCTTTAAATGTAAAAACATATACGAAAACTTTAAATTCAGTATATGACGCTTTATTATTGTGATTTAATTGTGCGTTCTGGAATATCTGAAATGTATATCTAGTAGTTTAAAAAAATATTCGGTTACAACAATGTGAGCTTTGCGATCTCTGTCCTTACCATTGTTTTCACTTGTTTAGTCACGGACATTGTAGCAGCACCCTGAAATTATGTAATATTTATTTGTAAGTACCTACAATATACCAAGTTTATTTATTTGTATTCAATATGTATATGAACTCTGGAGGTTTTGAAAGTTGGCTGACGAAACGTTTTCTAAATAAGCTATTCCAATTCTGACTTAAGGCCATTCTTTGTATTTTACTTATATTTAATCAGATTAATTTAATTACTATATTTATCATACATTTTATTATTCCTATATTAGCCCTTATGTACACAGCCAATCACAAACGGCAGCCAATTCTATATTGATTTTATTAATCACATATAATATAAATAGATTAATGTATCATACGCGACAAAATTTTACACTGTTTTATACAGGGTGTTAGAAAATCGAAGTGGTAGTAACTATCAAAACAAAAAATGCAATAAATATGGGTCCATTCATGACATTTGCTATAGGATATATCATTTGAAATGGGGTCCTGCGCGGTATTACAAATAACTAAATAAGGAAATTAAAGAGGACAATTTTTTTAAATCTCAGGGATAATTATTCATAGGGGTGACCACGTGCAGCACTGATTTCGTTCAGTGGGCAAACCGGATTTATTTTCATAAGTGTCGTGATGCAGGTTACAGGCTACCAGAACTTCCTTCGGGTTGAACCTGGTGCTGCCGGTAGATAATAGAATCAACTCGTACTGCCGGTATTGAGGAAAACTTAGCTTTTCCTCCTTCTTTCCTCTAACCATCCTTGTTCTTAACACCTCACTAAAGAGCAACAACTCACTTTCAATTCTTGTTGCACCCTCCAGCTTATTCCTCCATTTCAGAATCCGTTCGACTTTCTCCTCCCTTCCACTTCTTGATCAGTTCGCCATCTCTACCTCCTCGCCCTCTCGCCGTCTAGCACCACACTGCACCTCTGCTTCCTCGATTTTTCAATGTCTTACACCTACTGCATATTTTTCGGCTCATCACCTTCCTAGCTCAACTCCGTACATCCTCCTCCAAAGGAAAACGCTATCCCACGTGACGTTTTTCTGCCGATCTCGCGAGTTCTCCGTCCGGTGCGGGAAATTTTCCATTACACAGGAACTTTGAAGGAAATTTTGAAGGCGAAAGCTCCATCAGCCAAAAACAAGCTTACCGTTATCAACACGCAGGCATCTATGTCTTCCAGCCGCCCGCACGGCGCCGGGGAAAACCTCTTTCCTGGCTGTCGCCAGTTAGTATATTCTTGCAGAAATTTTATATCATTTAAAATTCTATAAATTCGAATTAAATTGCGCTGCGCATTACTCTCTACTTTTGTCCTACCAATCAACGTTATGAGTTTCTCTCTCTCTGTCCAAAGTCACTGCCCCCTTTGTATCTTTTCACGAGGTGGAGTTTCCATCGTGCGACAATTACACTGCCTGCACGTCTGGGCCTTTGCCTCTAAGCGAATTTACTTGCCTAGCCTGGCAATTCCTAGCTGTGTTGGACTCTGACTGCCTACACCAAGGCTAATCATTGGAAACGTGCATAATTTCTACACCTCCCCTCCCTCCTTTTTACGTAAAATCTGAACCATTACACATAATTGACATGTTTTATTTTCAGAAAAATAATGGAGAAAATATGCATTTTGTTTGATTCACTGTGTGATTTTTGTTTTACAGTTTAAACCTGGATCCACTGAAGAATCCGTACGTGCCCAAGCCTAAACTTGAGGAGCAAATACACGCAGGACCCGCTCCAGTTCCCTTAAAGATTTATGCTCGCAAATAATCAATAAAACATGATTATCCTAAAATAAATTCAATTTAAAGCTGTGTTACTTAAATTATTATTTGTTTTTGTTATTTGCGTACGAGAAATGCGTGATAAATTTTTAGGAATTAAGTATAGTTTATAGTTTACAATCACTAAACATCGTCGGGTTGTGCAATAATTATCCAGAAAATGAAGTTACATTACTTCACCTGCCATATATATTTTTTATGGTTCTTCCATTTCCACAGTAACTCAACTCTAATTAATAACAATATAATATCCCTTCATTTCGAAAAATATCATATAGTTAATGATTATGTTCTAATAGTTAAGCTTACATTAATACAAACTAATTACTCGAATGTGGAGCGAACTGTTTTACTGAGCATAATAAATTATTCTTCCCGTTGACTATTCGAATAAGGGGGTAACTTTTCTTGGACAGGTTTTTGAATTTCACGATATTTAACACCATGAACAAATCAAATATCTGTCCCTCTGACTTTTCAAAATAATTTCTCTGACACTAATGAAATTATTTAACCTTAAATCAGCTTTGGCCTGGGCATATAGATTCAAAAGACAAAACCGATTATTTACTAACACAGTCTCAAGATTTTATTTAATGCTGCAATAATTTAAGCAACTGTAACCGTTCAATTTGTCGTTCATGCGTAAGGTAACTGTAGACAATTAAATATTATAATTCTACATAGTTTGATTAAGGTTTATGTATATATAATTACCTGCACCAAAACCACATCATGTATTAAATGAATTCCAATTAAATAATTGGATACACAAATACGATAATAATTACATGTAACTTGTTACCATGTAAATAATAGTAAAGTAACGATATGAATGGATATTTTAAACATTTACTGAACTGAAACCCTTCACAAAAATCTTGTTTAAGACATCATGGAAATTAAGAAAATTATTTTTTATTAATCATAAGCAATCATAAGCATTGGCTAATATAAAAGTCAATATAATTAACTAATATTTTGGATTTTACGTCTATATTTTTAATTGTATTAATTAAAATGTAGTTTAATACCAATACCAGACACTTTACTAGGGAATTCAGTTTATAATAGGAATGCTTCGGGTACCTCTTTGTAGGTTCTACAGTTTGTGACTTGAATGAAAGGCTATATAGTAATATTATTGTAATTTGTTATTATAGCCAGTTCAATGTGATTATTTAGCCAGACTGAGTTAATGCTTATAATTTAAAAGATTCAAGAATTTTACTACACGAGTTTTCAGTCAAGATCCAACCTGTATAGAGTACAAATAGGTACCGGAATGTGTTGTTTAAAACTTCTTTTGTTTGGCTGGTCATAAATTTTATTTCATTTTATGCAATAATATTTTATTCTATCTTTTAAAATTTTTGGTGGCTGGTTGAAGGAGCACCTTCTGTCAAGTAATTGAGGTGAACGTCATGCGGAGATACGCGAGGGCATAAATATATACTCAAAATAGTCGACCTCCTGTGGTGTAGTGGCTAGCGTCGCTGACAAACAACACAGAGGTCCCGGGTTCGAGTCCCAGAGTGGACTTGGACGTTTGTGCCGTCATGGTCACGGTAATATCATACCTCAACCGTTAGGTACGAGGAGGTCTGATGTAAATTGTTGTATAAAATAATGACGATGAAATTTACGATTAGATTTTGGGATTATGCCACGTCATTTTCATAGTAATTCGTGAACTTTTCCCAAGGATAAGTTTTTCCCTTCTTCTTTGAACTGCAATCGGACATAGGGAAATCGTTCCCATCTTCTTCTAACACTTAAGAAAGGAACGAAAAATTAGATTTATCATGATTACGTTGAGTGAAACATCGTAGGAAATCGAGAGAATTTGTTGTTTTTTTTGAGAGGCATTACATGTTTTTGTTGACTTGTACCCGACCTTAGTCGCAGTGTGCGTATTACCTCATCTCTAATACAGTGCGATAAAAGTTCAAGGATTTTTTCATTAAGGTCATTGTTCAGATTCACCGATTTTATGATTGGTTACGGTGCATTAGGCGTCGCGTCCTTGCGCAACACGTGAAGAGACGTTTCAAATTTATGCGAGGAATTACAAAGAGCACAACACTATTTCCCATAATGCTATTCGTGGTGTTATTAAAAGTATGATGTTTTTTTAAAAATATTTTCCTAGCCTGCAGAATAGTGAGAGTCGCTCTTGCTTTGAGCGTTCCACCAATTTCCTCTTTAATTCGTAGAAATTAAAATAATTATGAAATATCTCAATTATCAGTCTCAATATTTTATTTATAAATTGGTTATGTTATTTATGATTAATAGATAAAAGTGTTGAAATTATGGTTAAGTAACAGACAACAATTAATAAAATAGCTATATACCACACAACGTTTCTTGACATGTGGACCTCATCAGGTGTACTAAACTTATAAGCTAACACAATTAAATCGTAAGATGTTAACCATTAAGCAAAGAAGTCATGAAGATAGAATACTATCACAGATACAGCTCAAAAGGCTTCTATAGCTCAGAATATTCAATGTGCTGTTGAGCACCTTTATATAACCAATTAACGAAATTAGTCCAACATTATAACTGTTACGTATACAGGATTATGTATTCCACATCAATGTAAATGATTCACAGAGAGAAATGTTTAGTGATGACAACAAAGTATTTGTTAATGTCTTTTATGGCACGTTTAGATTGGCCTATGTAGATGACATCACAGTCAGAACGAGAACTTTTATAGATAACACCAGCGGGTATCACAGGAATCCAAGGGATTTTTACAATTATTAATATATAGAGCAATGGAGGATTTATAAGTAATACAGATATTATATTAATCTCCAAGACTTATATTTAAGGTATTGATGGATTTTTTGTCTCTCTGAAAGTTTGTTTCGAATAGTCTCCGAAACGACTCAACGGATTTCAATGAAAATCTTAGTGATTAAAGTAGGAATTTGAAATAAAATTTTAGTGTATATTCCATTTCGATATCTTACAGGGTTCAGAAGATAGAAATACTTGTATAGTTCCTATTAGTACTGCCTTCAAGTGGCCGTAATGACAGACATGCCGGGCCAAAGCCGGCTGGAGTAGAAAATTCTCAGGCACAGACAGCTTATTTTCAATTGACCTGCGTGTTTATTTTCCGCTGCTGTCGAATGAAGCTGATAATTGGCTTCTCCGCCATGCCATTGATTTAATTTACTAATAAAAATGGTTAGATTCTATTTAAATTGAATTATGTCTATTACTTTTGGTTGATTGAGCCGTTGATTTTGGAAATTGGAATTTTTAGTTAAAGAAATCAAAATGTGTATTTTAGTCATGTCTAAGAGCAAAAAATAAATGCCACCTATCAATGACTGCTAGCGCAAAGAAGAAAAGGAGTCCAGGGGAAATTAAATCTGATCAAGACAGAGATCATCGGTACTATTTGTCTAAGTCCCACGCGAAAGAAATCGCAAGCACAGATAGCCAGGTCAACCAGGTTGACAACCATCTCCTTCTTGTGAGGTAATAAATGATGAGGGGAAAAGGTACAGGTCTGAAAAATGTTGTTTGGAATACCAATTGGTAACAAGAAAACCGAAATCATTAACGGCGATGGACACGGACAGGACGTTGAGTGAACGTTCCACCTATAGTACATACGTAAACTGTAAAATTGCCTGATAATTATTGAAATTAAAATTTATATCAGAAGGAATGACGATGTAGAGTATGTCAACAACATATCTGCGAATATGGAGAAGTGTTAATTGTTGAAAGACAGGAGTTTTCATGATGTCGCATTAAAATTTACTCAAAAGGGGGGAACATTGATTCCCCATTGGAGATCTCTTTATTTGGTAATAACATATATATTTTTTGTGTAACAGGCTACACGAGGGTGATCCAGAAATCATAAGAAGGGAATTGAAAAGAGGGGATGTGGAAGGCAGAGCAAGACAGCCATGGATTGACTAGGACTTCGTTCTATAGTTTAAGGATCCTACCCGGTATTACTGATTAATAAAAATTAAATGAGTAGATATGATTAAGAGCAATCCATAGTTCATCAATCATTAGGGATAGATAAAAATTGAAAGTACGTCAAAAGATTAATAGTTGCGATTAATAGTCCACTTCAATGAGCTATTCGGCGTCTTTTATAGAATGGTACGTTTCGTAATTAAGGACCTATGATAATAGATACTGTAAAAATTTTGAAACGGAGAATATTCAGGGGAAAAAGATGGAGGGGTGATGTGGAGGAAGATATAAAAGCTATGGGAATAAGAGCCTGGAGGAGAATGGTAAAGGAAGGATCAGACTGGAAGTAATTGTTAAATCATGGGGTTTAAATCCTAATGAGAAGAAGATAGGACGTTTTATTCTTAGAAGTATAAAAAACAAAAGAATTTATTACAGCATTATTTGACTCGGCATAAAATATCACAATGATCCACGGTCGAGTGCGTCCAGCTACATTACAATTGCAGTCGATTATTGTATTAGATTTTCCACTGTCAGGACCAAATCACGCGCACTTCTCGTTACTTATACTTAAGTAGACGCATCGGTCTCACCGATCGAAAATGTAATTTACGAAATGACTGTGCTGATAAAGACGCTGTTTGCAACTTTTTATTTTCATACGAATAGCGGCAGCTGGAAGAATATTTACAACTTTTGTGATGTGTCGACCTAAGAGCCAATAACATTATTTGATATCGAACTATAATTACATATAGATCTTAAAGGCAATCACGTCATCTTAATCAATAGCTGATGTTTGATTCCTGTGATGCGCTGTCCAAGAGTTAGTAGAGGCCAACTAATAAATTAATTTAAAATAAAGTAAGAAATACAGATAATTCAAACTTTTCGGATAGGTTAGAAAGGGTTTGCATTGTGATTTGTTAAATTTTCAGACTATTTGAAGTAGTAGTTTGAAATCTATGAGTTGTCAAAGTTGAGCTATATGAAAGAAAGACAAAAAAAGCCTGCCTCTCTTCAGTTTTTTCACCAAAACGCGTATATAAATGCCTTTAAAAATCTTTCATGTACATGACGTATAATGGCATTAAATTCTGCATACAATGAGATCTTTCAAAATAACGTAGGTCATTCCGAGTGGGCACAGTGAGGCTTCAAACTCAGGGCTCTACTATTTTGACGACGACAGTAGTAGAGTGACTTAAATAAATTAATGTTATCAATTTAGAATAGATTTATTTGTTTTTTTTACCAGTAGTCTTCCAAGAAAGGACTATACATTTATTAGTTAATAAATACAGTCAAATTATTTTGCTTTTGGAATTATTATCTTTAGTTCCAACAGCTATGTACATTTAAATACAGTTAATAAAAAATACGAATTTTAATCCAAAATAAGCTCGTTTCTTTCGGCTTCATTGTTTTCAAAACCCAAATTATTGATGTGAAGCCAAGTGTTGCTTCCCGTTGTACCCCTTCGGTACTGATATTACTTAGAATAATGAACAGCTGATGTGAGCGCGGCACCGCAACTCAACTACGCGCAACAGGATGTGGCCTTATTTTACCTGGAAACTCGTAAACTTTTTATGAACATAACTGGTAACAGAGATACGCAACTGACCTCGTATTTATTTCCTGCCAAAGAGACAGAACTTCAAATAACACAGTACACAGTCCGAAACGAGACGAATTGCTTGTCAATATTTCAACGTTTTAGTGGAATAGAAACACTAACTGAAAAACAACTCAGAAAATTAATAATAAGTCATATTACGTAGGTCTGACACAAGAGCTATGATTCGAGGATATGCAATTAAAAAAGCGTTTTGGGTTAACAGGCTACATGAGGGTGATCATGAAACAGGCAATTCCCCTTTCATAGCATAGGAACGGAATTGAAAAGGTGGTCGAAGGTAGAGAAAGGTAACCAAGGGTTGATTAGGGCCCCCGGGCTATGGTTTAAGGATCCTACTCGGTGTTTCACCTAAAGAGATGCAGGGAAATCCCTATAAAACCTGCATCAGGTAGTTCGGGCATTGGGTACTATTCTCACGCCCTTCCGAATGATGGGAGACGAGTTTTCTGTGGGGTCGCAGCATTCCCTTCTCCGTATCTTCACCATCTTCAGGAGGCAGTTGGCCGACTGATCCAATGGGATCACCGGACAACTCTTGCCTTATGCCCAAGGTCTTCGACCTCAGTACATATACCTCCTAAAACAGGTGAAGGTGTCTCGGCATGTGAGAACTTTGAAAAAACTCCAGAGATAGTACGAGGCATTCCCGACATATTCAGGTGAGCCCCGCAGTCACTCTGGGGTGAAGCGCCTGTGAGAAAACTCCCACAGGCCAGCTTCTGAGGATATGCAAGGGTGCATATATATATATATATATATATATATATATATATATATATATATATATACTGTAATGAAAAAACGCAGTTTTTGGTTATACCGTGGCATTGTGAGGCGCAGTTCGGCCTACAACGAAAAAATTTAGTGCGCGACAAGCGAGGCCAACAACAATGTCGAATTGGCTGAAAGCGGGTGAACCCCCGATGGGGATCCCCCGCGGGAAACTCCCTCGGGGCGTGTGTAAAAAATGGTGGTGTGTGAAAAAGACCGACGGCGGGGAACCCCGGAATTTTTTTAAATAAACCGCTGGTGGGGAACCCCGGAATTTTGTGAAGAACCTATAGCGGGGAACCCCGGAATTGTGTGAGAAAACCGATGGCGGGGAACTCCCGGGGCGAAAACTTAAAAGGGAGCCGTTGGGAGGCTCGTGAAAAGCAGATGAATTGGGGAGAGGACGGACGACGGATCTGTCGGATGAGTCTGGGCATCAGATGAGTTGCAGAGGGGACGGACGACGGATTGATCAGATGAGTCAAGGGAGAGAGAGGAGACGGATCAGTCAGTGAAGCGAGCAGTTGCGGACAGACAGGAGAGAGCAAATGATGAGTTAGACCTGGTTCATACTACCTTCATCGGTGTAAAAAAAACCTGCAAGACGCCAGAGATACGCGGAAACATTCGTGAAGTTGAATGTTTGTAGTCCCAGTAATTGTGGGTAAGTTTTTAAAAGCTGTGAAACTTGCTCATTGTGCTGATTGAATGAATTTAAATGATTTCTTTTCTATTTTCAGTAACTGCACACTCCACTTCTCGAGAGACCCAAAATCCCCTGAGATATTGTTTCATGTAATCACTGTAAATTGATAAATATAAAATTTTCAAATTGATTAAAATTTGTTCAATTAATAAATAAATGTCTTATCCTCTGAAAAGGATATTACAATACATATTAAAAGTGTTGATAATTTAATTCAAGTGCTTTAGCTATATAACTAAAAGGCAATGCCAGGCAGCCGGCTTCTGAGTATAAGCCCGGAATGGCAGACACACCCTGCGAGTTAAAAGGTTTCCCCTTAGGCGTCCCTAAACTATTCATCCGATTGCCGTGAAAATTTTTTCTTTAGCGTTGTTCATTCCATAAAAGGATTCCCTCAAACTTTTTAAGATTTCGGTTTCTTCGTTCTACTCCATCTCAGACAAAAACGAAAACGCCCCACGTCAATCATCTACTCTGAAACTTTATGTTTGCCCCTTATGATTCTCTAAACCATTCACTGGCTTGAAATTTTGGTGTGTTGTAGTCCTCTACCGAGAGAAGGTTTCTGTCCGTCTTCTGAAGATTTAGGCACCTCCCTTCTTTGAGGCCAAAAATAAACCTACCCTAAAAACCTTCAGACATTGATAATTAATAAACTATAACCTCATGAAGCCTGTCGAACGAGATAATTAAATTGCTGTTTAGCGTGATATAATGCTCAAGTTTAACCAACTTTTGATTTAAATAATTATGGTTTTTAATTAGTTAATAATAATGTAAAATGTTTTTTTTAAAAAAATTGCGACTCGGACGCTTGGAACGAGTTTTTCTGTAACTAAGTCACTAGACCCGAGTCGCACACACTCAATTTTATTTTTCGTAGATATATATATATATATATATATATATATATATATATAAATACTTACAACAGGATACATTATGCCCTCAAGCAGCTGCCAAACGAGATGTTCATGGACTACCTGTGAGCTGTGAGCGTGCGTGCGGCGGCGACGACGACGACATACCCAAAAACAAATAGAGTTAGTTATATTTTAGCGTTATTTTACGTCTGACTTGCAATGTGAAGGTAATTATATCTGTCGAGCGTGATAAACTACTTAAATTTAACTAACATTTTACTTGAGTACGAATACCAATATTAAGTCCAGAACAGCACAGACCCAACTTTATTTTCTGTAGATGAATATTTATATCTACACACATTATTTCACCTGTAGGGGTCGTGGAAAGGTAAATTATCAGAAATTTGGGGGTCTCTCTGTTTAAACGCATTTTGATTGCTGTCGTATTAAATAGTGTTCCTGTAGATCGCCGGGCACCCAGATAATTGTATATAAACTTGTTTATGTTGTTAATAGTTCACGATAACTAATTACAACTATTTTAATAAAAATATGCCTTAAAAAACTTAGTGGTTTGAATAGTTCATGCTATTTACCGTCATATAATGTGATACTTTGTGCGACAACACTAGATACTGATTAGTTTATCCTGACATTCACTTAAGATTTGTTTTTTAAATTCTTCTATAAACTTTTTTATTGAACAGGAGAATTTCCTAAGGAGATATGAAGTTATCTCAGCTTTAACTTGACTTTGGCTATTAAATAACTGTTTAATTATTAGAAGCTGTGTGTTAAAGATAGAAATTCCTGAATAATGGAGACAAATCAGCGCAGTTCACAATTAATTATATTTATTGTGCGGATTGTTTGTTATTCTGTGTTGACGTAGAGAATATCAGTGCTTTTATAATGATAAATAAATATAAAAGGTTTTGGCAAATCGTTTAAGGGGAAGAGGGGAGGGATTGAGAATGGCATAGAAGTTAATGTGCAGAGAAACAACGTATTTTGTGTCATGAGGTCTAAAAAGTTCTTCAAAAAATGTCAAAATGACGTTGAATGTTTGCTACATTTGCGGTGAACTCATAAAATAAGACCCAAAAATTAGTTTGACATCAACTATGAAGCTCTGTGAAGCCTATGAAGCTTACCATTAGAGGTCATTTCTCATGTAGTAACTCAAGAAACAGCATAGCTATTAAGGAAAAGAATCATGATGGATAATTAGAAAATATCCATTTTTAAGAGGTTGGTGAAGTGACCTGACAACAGGTTATTGATAAATTTCACCAGATATAATCGCGTATTATAAAACAATGAAAACATTTAAAGTAAATTAGTGTGCTTGTTTTTAAGTCATTGCAGCTGGATCTAATACTTATTGCATATGTAGCCGCGCTGCGTATCTTTTTAAATGATTCATACGATGAATCAAATTTAATTTATTATTCAGTAGGAGATCTAAGAATTTAGTGCGTGAGGTTTCATTTACAATTTTTGTCATTATTGTTTCCGTCTACGGTGACCTCAAACCTTCATCACCATATCGCTAAAGTCTGACTGTTGGGTCATTCCCCGGACGGCCATTTACGATTTAGATGAAATGTTTACAGTTTGTACCATGATGCCTTAGACGGACATCTGCAAAATTTCAATTAGAAATATGAACATCCACTTATCTCCGTCAAATTACTCACTATGGAATATTTGTGCCTCGAATTTCCCAAACCTTGCCCATCTCCCCAATTTTAACATAGGAACAAACACGAGTCTGTAGATATAGAAATATGTTAGCACCATATTTTGTCACAATTTCTGGTCTCCGGATAACAGCAACCCCGTTATGAGAAAATTTTCCCACGCCTAGGCTCTAGTTGTGAAATTCTTAACAGAATATTAATATTTTTTCACTACATTCTGTTTGATTAAAACCTGTGTAGGAAATCCTAACTTCAAGGAATATGATTATTCCACGATAGAGCCGTCGACTGTGCGTTCGAAAAGTTTGGAGAATAAATGATTTCCTGAAAAATAAATGGCGTCAGGTAAGGCAGTTGTGGCTGCTTAAACTGAAAACATTGAACACAGTCATGTGAGCAGGCAGTGGTAAGTAGTGAATGTGCGATCGTAGTTTGTCAACGTTGTTGCGTCACGAAATCACAATGGAGCAGTGATTCGGTTTCACGTTTTAATCTGTAAAACGATTACGGAGATATTAGAGTCTGTAAATGACGATAATCATCAGGACGGGTGTCGCTCGATGACACTGAGAGATCAGGGCGTCCCACCTCAAGTTAATCTCTGATTATTCCTAAACCGACCGTCATTTCTCACTTACAACTATCGCTGAGGAGCTAAACACCTCTAAAAAAGTGACCAGGTCATTCTCTGGAGTGCACATCTTGACTTACGAACAAAAACAACAGCTCCAACTCTAACTTGATTCAAACGAAAAACAAACAATTCTGTACTCCTACAATTATCACCTCTTCCAAAACAATTTACCCCTCCCCAAATATCAACCGCAATAAAAAACCTAAAAAACAAAGCCTTCCCCGGTCATGACCTCATCACCAACCGCGACCTAAAATATCTTCCAAAGAAAACATCTTCCTATGCTATTAAAGGGGAGCTGCCTGTTTCAGGATCACCCTCATGTAGCCTGTTAACCCAAAACAAAAAAATCTGTTGTGGAGGAAATCATCACGGGTGACGAGACTTGCCAGTTGTCAATAAGAACCTGCCACAAAACGACAAAGTAGTCCAGAATGGGTCTGTGATTCGCGATGACCAACAAAGATGCGAATAACAAAATCAAAAGTGAAAATAATGCTCATATCCTTTTTTAGCGTTTACGGAATTTGTTTCCGCCGTTACTACTGTAAATTCACAATATTACGAGGGTGTCATGGGTCAGACCGGAATGGTGGGAGAAGAGGGATTTCTTGTTTCTGCTTGATAATGCGCCGGTCCAGCGAAAAACAGAATCGCCAGTTCTCAACGGCATTCCGTATTCACACGATTTGGCGCCGAGTGGATTTTTTTATTTTCCGAAATGAAAAATCAAGTGAAGGATCATCGCTTTGATGACGTAAACAACATTCAAGCCATTGTGTCACGCGAGTCGAAGATCATTCCAAACAATGACTCTTTTGACTTTTTCATATGGAGTTTATTAATCTAGTCTTGGAACCTTTCGGATGTACTGTGCATTTTATCCATAAATGGCTATGGAATTCAAGTAAGGATCGTCTCTAAAACTTGACAATTGTATATTACTGCTTCGATTTTAACTTCAAGGACCATGTTTCCGAAAACAAAACCGGGATGATAAGTTAACCAAATAGAACTGTCTTCTGGTGCATACAAAATGACGTTCATAATTGTACACACTAAGGTTATATTCTTCTCGATAATTAAACTTTGAGATTTTTTTATAAGGTAATCTTAATGATGGAACAGAACAGCTAACGTTCTTTCTGGACTTTGGTTGCTATTAAGATTTATATTTCGAAGCTATTGGCATATTTCGGAAAATGGACAATGGATGATGGTAGTCAGTGTGGAACACGCGATCCATTGCACGCAAAAGTGAAGTCTTGCTTCACTCAAAGTACATTAGCGTTAGCAACTGAAAGGTCACCAGGAGGCAGCCTCATTCCCAGGGTCTGTCCATTTCCCAACAGATACCTGGACCAATTGTCATCAGTGGCTAAAGTGTTCTACAAATTTATATAATTCTTATTTCCGTGATATTTAGCGATAGTCAAAGTTCCAAATTCGAAAGAATGAAACTCGATTTGATTTTTACTTGTAAAAATTTATTTGGTGATATAGGCTGCGATAGTGACGATGCAGTGAAAAGGCCATAATATCAAGAGAAAGCAAAGTACACGTACATCGGACGACCTCGAGAGACAAGGATGGATCATCAACCTAGCTGATGCCTATCTGAATAATATTTTATTTGTACATCTGTTTCTACGATGAAATATACTGGCATTTAACGACAATGAAAAGACCATTAACGTTTTTAAAAAGTCTTTATTTAATAGCACAAATGTACCTAATAAACCAGTATGTGATATTGGTTTTAGTTTTCCACTGCACTCGTGACATTTTCGTGCCACGTAACGCGTTATACCTAGTAGAACAATTGGCACAGTACAACCATTCAAGTGGAACATCAACTGATGTTCGTGAAAACTCGTACTATGATAAGTTGGTCATACAGAAACGATGTCACGATGACTGCATATAAAACTACATATCATATTTAACCAATCATCCTCTTTGTTGAAAATTTTTAACTATCTGAATTAATTTAAAGAAAATAATTAGGTAATGAAGTGACAAAGAAAGAAAACAAAATTAGACGATAAAAATGAATACCACACAACGTTTCTGCAAGCTTTTTTTCTTTATTTTATATTCTGAAAATAGCTTAAGTTTTATTAACTTTTTGGGGACGTAAAAAATACTAAGAACAACTTCTTTACCTCATATTTTAAAATTGAACCGACAACAATGAAATAAACAAATGTACATTAAAAATTATGACTACACATTTTAAACAAAAAGAAACGTAGCATGGAAATTTCTATCAGGGTCAATTTAGGGAGGGGGGGGGGTGTGCGTGGAAAATGATGTTTTGTACCATTAAAGTAAAGTTTGGTGGCATAAAGTTGGTATAGTATTGATTTAGCTTTGACTGTCGGGAATATTGCCGTCCTCCCAGCAAACTCTATTTTCATTAAGTTTACTTGACTTTCCTTAAACCAACTCTACCCTGCTTTTAACTGAAACATCTCACTACAATTATTCTAATCTCGTCTTACTAACCACTACATGCTGCAAACTAATTGCTGTTTAAATTTTAAATGGTAAATTTTTAAGAAAGAGCGGGAAATTTTTTACTTTTTCGCCATTGTTGGTAAGCGTGATCCTTTCAAAGGTATTCTTCAAACTTTATGAGCTTCATTCGCATTTGTTTTCTCATCCACCCTATTCACCAGATCTAGCACCAAATGACTTCGTCTTGTTCCCTAACCAGAAAATTAACCTTGGTGGGAAGAAATTTTCTTCAAATCATGAAGTTATCGAGCTCGTGACGGAATGATTTGCAGAGTTTGAAAAAAACCTATTGCCGACCTCGTGTGGTGTAGTGGCTAGCCTCTACTTGCTGCCTCACAACCCAGAGGTCCCGGGTTCTTGGATGTTTGTGTCGTCATGAAGACCGGGATTAAGACTGTTGGAGGATCGATACGCTGATCACGTGTCACTCCAAATTCGGAATGTGTCCGTAGTCGACTCGGTAGTCCCAGGCCCTCAATGGGCTGTAGAGCCAAGGAGGAAAGAAGGGCAAAACCTATTTTAATAATGAAAGTACTATTTCCCGGTGATGTAGTTGGATGTAGTGTTCTTCCAAAACATATTTTTTTTGATGAGTTGAAAGAATTGGAAACTCGCTGGGCCAAGTGTATATATGTTGAGAAATAATGTAGGTTTTATAAAAAATTCTTTTCGTTACATTTTTATCAGACTTCTCAAACAACCCACGTAACTTTTACTCCAAGGAGCTACGCAAACAACTCTTACATTTTACTTAAAATTTCGTCAGCTCTCCACTGTTTTGACCACGAGACTCCTGGAATATATCTCTATTTCCTATAGCCACTCAGCCATCTCTACAAACTAGTAATTCGTCCGGACTCCGGCAGACACATCACAGCATCTACCGTTTTTAAGAATCTCACACTCCACTCTGTAATTTTCCACTGCCGGACAACAAAGGCTGTCATGAAATCTTGTCACTCGACCACGCCTCCAGCAACACATTATTTGGATTGATATATCATCTATACCAATAAATAAAATTGAAGTGTCTGTCTATCTATCTGCCCGACTGTCTGACAGTGAATATTTAATTTTAATGATGATATTAATATAACATAAATAGATTAATTTTTTTAATTCTACGTGAAGGTTTCTTTTATTAACATTTCTTTAAAATCTCCAAAATGAATGCGTATTGTCTATACTCGTGATCTGTTTATGCTTCGAAACGGCTAAACGGATTTCAATAAAAATGAGGGTGATCCTGAAACAGCCAAGGGTTGACTAGGGCCTTTTAAAAAGGTTAAAATATTACACTGTCCGTAGTAATACTAAATAAGTTGGACCAAAAATTCGAAAATTAATATGTAATCGAAGTAAATAGTGTAAGTCGATTAAATATTTTAAATTCAGTCTTAAGTAAACTAAGAGAAATATGAAGCCCATATTCTTAATTAAGTCATGCTGCAAACTAATTGCTGTTTAAATTTTAATACAAAGCTCTTTCAAGTAACACATGATGAGCGCTACAAGTCAGAAATATCAGTGTTAAATTCAATTTTTTTGAAAGAAAACTTGCCAAGTAATTGTTCAATTTACAATAATTTAATTGAATTTAGTTTAAATAATTATTTTAATAAAATTGAGTTGCTAATTTACTAATAAAAATAAATATTTTCTCCATACTTACATTGATAAGTTATTCTTCTTATAAACGTCAGTAACTTATTCTATAAAATTTAAAGTATTAGCCTTACAGGAAAATCCAATGACTATCGAGGTGCTGGACGTGGAATGACTATGACGTGGAAATTATAATAATATCTTATAATCAGTGGCGATTGTATCCTCAGCACATAATTTCTGAAAGAAATCTTAAATGAGCATGGGCAGTATTACGTATCGACCTACCCCCTCCCCGTAAACTCCACAAACTGCCTGCTTTCTGTGCTACGGACGTGAGCATATACTCAACACTGTCAACATGCGTAGCTTATTCCTAAAATTATATAAGATATGTACGGTTTAATGCTAGAAATTAATAACAACTTGGTGCTAAATTGTCTCGCTCTAAAAAATAAGAGTCCGTTAGAAACTAAGTTGACGTAATTAAAAGTGTTACGAATTACGGGTCGGGCCAATTTATGCAGGGTATTAGTAGCACTGTTGCTGTTGTATTACTAATAGTTTATATATTATCCTCGTAATAATTGCTGGTTGGGGTGACGTAGAGCATAACTTAAAAATTTCTATCACTAATTATTATTTATATTTCCGTATAAGTAAAATTTTAAGTTTTGGGATATGTCATAATTTTAGTTAAATACTTTTATTTCAATATGAACATAATTACTGCCAATTCATAAGTAATGCCAAAGAAAAAAATTGGTTAGTTATTTCTTATTATTCATGCCCTTATGATTGGTTCCTATCTGTGTAATTGACAGTATTTTGCCTTTTGTTGTATATATTTTTTCTTTTTGGTATTAAAACTGTGCATAATAGATTTCTTTTATTTATTATAAATAATATGTATGTTTCTATGTACTGACAAGTAATACTACTTTTTGAAAAGCCGCCTTCATGATTTTCTTGCAGGAACTTGCAGAATGTTAGTCTAACAGTCATTCATTCAGAACAATTATCTAACTCAAAAAACACATACCAATGGGAAATGCGACTGAGCAAATTAAAATAATTTTGTAAACTTCAAATTGCCGTAATTTATTTCGGTTGTATCAATTCTGAATTTAATATCAACATCTACAAACGTATAACTAATGCTACAGAATTTAATGTCATAATTTAATTGCTAAGCAATTAGTGGAGAACCAATAAAATAATATGAAAATAAATAAATGTAACATAGCATGTTTTACGTTAAAATATTGGAAAAACTATGCTAAAATATGAAAGTATACAACACTTTTCGTGTCAACTTTCACTTCCTGAAGGTAGACAAATTAAAAGATAAAAAGAACGATCAATGCGCTTGCCTGTATCGCTCACATTTATTCGCGTGCATATCAGGTGCTCTAATTTTATATTGTGATTCTTTGAAGAAACACGATACCAGAATGTATAAAATACAATTCCCCATGCAACATTTTTAAGTGCACTCAGTGTACTAGTATACTAGGTTGAAATCACGTAGTCCTGGTTATGACATTACACGAGCGCTAATGTAGAGGAGTTTATAAAAACTATATACTTTTTACAATTTCCGATGTCACTGTCGACACTCAAAATAATGAAATCAAAATATTTAGAAGGAAATGAGTGGTCTGCTATTTTACCATTTTAGAAATTACTGAATTTTTTACTCGTCTTATATGTACTATTTTTCAATAAAAAACTTTTTTACAATTCAATTTTCAGAAGTTATTTATTGACTAGCCTATGTTTATAATATTTAATATAATTTCAATATTTAGATCGATTACATCTTAATTTTTTAAATTCTGGGCCAATTATTCAGTAATACTACGTATTTATTATATATTTCTGAAATTAGTGGGATAGTGGAATTAATGGAGTGAGTGAGACAGTCAATAGGAATCAGTTTGTATTTGGTCTTGGCAGGAAGCACTTCCTCGTTAAACTAGGAGATAGGGGAGGTTTTAGTGTTTGAAGTGGAGACAGTAATTATTACAGTTCACGTTTGGGAACGGTGAAGAAACGCCATGCCAGAAAGATTATTTCCTAGTCTGCACCAACGTTCCTGCTTAAAAGACTGACACATTGCATTACAATTGCAACAAGAAATTTTTAATATATATTCCTATACGAAAGAAAATTATAATATATATTACACACGCAATATAGTACATCTTGTTGCATGTTGGCAACACTGCTTCCGTGTGAATAATGCGACGCGTATATATTGCACAGATTACATGTCAAGTCTTGTGGGTTATATTCCAGTGTATTTACTCTTTGTTCAGCGACGTTTAAAACAAGCGGTCGGTGAAACTTGAAAAGTCTCAGACATCGAAAGAGGGCAAATTATTGGTCTGTGACGAAAACAACCGAATTGTTTAACGTTTCACGTGCGACGGTATACACGGTAATGATAAAATACACAAAATATGGTAAAACATCATCGGTGACAAGGAAAAGTTGGCGAAAACCAAAGTTAATTGATAGAGGTCAACGAAAGTTGAAACTTAAAACTACCGCGGCAAAAGGGACAACAGAACTCATCACTCACTTGAGTAATACTGTTTCAACAAAAACAGTACGGCGGGAACTCCGCATAGCTAGCATTCATAATTGCGAAACCCTTTACGACGGAAACCAACGCTGTGATACGAAGGATGATCGTAAAACCTGGACACTTGACGATTCGAAGAATGTGGTATTGTCTGGTGAATCGTCGTTCAAATTATTTATTAGCTGGTCCTCTCGTTCACATCACTGGCTCGATTACTGCGAACAGATGTCTAAATGATGAAGTTCTTTCAGTGACTAGCATAACACTTCACAAACACTCATAATGCAATATGATAATGCGCTCAAATACACATCCAAACGCGACTAGTCTTGGCTTGACGAGCAGCAGAATATCGTAAAACATCTTCCGTGTCCAGCACAATCGCCAGGCTTCAACGTAATGGAACCGTTATGGCGAGTGGACAGTGAGGATCGAATTTCCATCTCAAACATCATTGAAACAACATCACTGGCTGGTTATTTTGGTACAAGAATAGGACGAAATTTCGTTGGAAATTATTCAGAAAATGATGTCTCAACAACTGATTAATAAATAAATGTTATGTATATTTTAGGTGTTCATTTTATTTTGTCCATCTCCTGTATCTACAGAAAGTTCTGCTACCAAACCAACGAAACATAGCTCGTAAAGTATTTTCAGGTGGAGACGCGTTGTTTTGCTACATCTCTCAAATTTTGTTTTATTTTTACAAGACTTTAACATGTGCCCCTCGATTGGCCCTCAGGATGTCGAGTCAATATTCCAGCTCCGTCCATGCACGTTGAAATATACCAACAGTTGCAACAATCCCTCTACAAAGTGTGTGTATCTTGAACAGGAGTTTGGTAAAAAATATCCTTGAGGTACATCCAATAAAAAAATCCAAGGGTGTGATATGAGGTGATCCGACGATTGGTCCATCACGGCCAATCCACCTCACAGGGAAATGTCCATTCAAAAGATCTGCAGAGCAACGAGGATGCAGTTCCAACACCTGAGGGAAAATATACTCATGAACTGTTTTCTCGTCAAATACAAAAGGACCGATTACTCAATTGTGCATAAGATCACACCAAATGTTGAATGTTGGTCTACCAAGGATATGTTCACGAGTGTTGTGAGGAGATTCAGTACCCCATATCCGGACGTTATGGCATAACTTGTCCAGACACAAATAAAGTGGCTTCATCAGAGAACATCACCCTCTAAAGGTACTCATTGTCTTGTTCAACTGCGTGATCAGTACGCTGCAAAGCTTGGTAAGTTGCAACTTATGATGCTGAAGCTGTAACCGTTTATAAATGGTTGATTTGCGGATCAATGTACGTTGTATTTGTCAACAAATTTCTTACCTCACATCTGATCGTCCACTCCTTGGCAAGTCCGTTACACTATCAGTCCCTAGAAATTTCTCGCCCCATCTAATTACGAATGATTTTGATTGAGGATATTCTATATTGCGGCTGAACTTTCCGTGAACAGTTACTAGTGATTTACCAGCCTTAGCATACCACTATACACATTGAGCCTTTTCCTGTGGTGTCGTCATCGTCGTTTCAATCACAATCTGTAACAAATGTAGAGGAAAAAACCGCATGTCTCTATCTCAAAATAGTTTACGATCTATGTTTCATTAGTTTGACAGCAGGCCTTTGTGTATTATGGTGTATGTAATGTGTATTTCCACTCTAGTAAATTACAAGTTGTCCACAGCTCTAGACTACACGAAATAGCGTGTTTGAAACATTCGATTTCATCTACTTTTTTTTCCCCAGTTTTGATAATATTTAGCCTTATCATTTTAGATATAATTTTCAATTTATATTTTCTGTTTCTCCACCTTCATCATCTTCTGATTCTACGAGAATAGTAACAATCTTCAAATTATAGATCTAGAATGTGTGAAAGAAATAGAACGTGTAGGTAGCCAATTACAAGTACGACAAGGTACAAATTTACTATATTCAGGTGAGAAGTAGCTAAATTATCTTACAAGATACGAAGGCCAAACGTGTCGTGGATGTAATACAGAGACCAAATCTTCAATCAGCTTTAGTATGCATCCATTTGTGACTGTGGTACCATAGGACATAAGTAAAACATTTTTTCGCTATGAAGGGAACTTTCTAAGAACTATTACTTAACTAAGAAAAATGTGTCTACAACGTCATACAGATTAATTCCTATACATGTTGTAAATTTAGGAGAACTGAGTCTGTACTGTTCTTATTTCATATAAGTCATGCTGCCCCGTAGAAAACAGAAATGTGTTGTTCTAAATACAAACTCGCATTTAATAGTGGCTTCTAAAAAGTTTTATTTTAATGTTGTTACATTAAAATATGTCATACTTCTCTTTTTAAAAAGGACAGGAGATAGTTAATGATTTTCATAACTGTTCTATTCTTTTGTATTACAGATGTAATAACATCAAAAAACTTCCGATTTTTGAAAAAGCTGCCATATTTTAATGTACCAACATTAAATAACATGTTTTACGCCTGTTTTTTAATAATAAAACAACAGGATAAATTTAACGGCAATTTTAAAAACTTTGTTATAATTAAGAAAAAAATTTATTAATAAAAATGTATGTGTACATTGTTTTACTCTCATCAGCTTTGCTATAAATAGTATCTGTTTCTACAGTGACGTACAATTGTTATAAATATTGGCTAATGTCATTTCCACTTGATCAACAGTCTTTTGTTGGTTATTCAGAATAGCGACTCTCTCTTGTTATATGTTGTTAGAGTGAGTGACCATCCCTACAAAATGTAAAAAAAATAGAAACGTATGAATAAAATGTGATTTTAGTAATGGAAGAATCACCTTACAGTATATATTTTTCTCTTTATTTATAACAATTTCGAAAGAGGAAAAACACAGCGTTTCGGTACTTATTTTGTACCTTTTTCAGGTTATTATCCTGTGGAGAGTAATCAAAATATTGTAAATTTTGTTGGTTATGTTTATAAATATTGTTCTATTTAAAATGTGACAATTAACGTATTGATTATTAGGCGAGTGTTCTCATTTGTGTACCTCTTTTGATTACTACTGCAAAAATTGTAAAATATTTGGGTTTTCATGTTAACACGTGATTTATCAATGTTTATCCACAGGATAATAACACGAAGAAGGTACAAATATGTACCAAAACGTTGTTTTTCCTCTTTGGAAATTCTTAAAAATAAAGTCTGAAATTGGTCGGAAATTTTTTACTTATTATTACAAATCAGACGTTAAAATACAACATTTCAATATATATTTCTCATTATTCATTAACAACAACATGGGCTAATATATACACACATATATATTATATATATATATATTATATATATAATTGAACTCGGATATAACGAGCAAATCAAAATTTTTTATTTGAAATCGTTATATTTGTGTGCAAAATGATTTGGATATAACGTGGGAAATTTGGGTTATATTAGGCAAATCTCTGGACATTTTGAAACTTCCTTTGGGGTGGCTATAGCCAGACGAAAGTGTGAACAACGTACCAACCCTGAATGTGTAACTGATTTATTGTGGACAATTCCTGGCAGTATCTTTTGAGTTCTAAATGGCCGAAAACCAAAGGGTTATGGAAACAATAAGCGTTAAACACTCATCGCACTCCCGGGAAAATTTTAGGAAGGGGATTTTTCTGAGTCACGATTCCTCCTGCCCTTCATGATATTCAGAATGCAAAATTTATTACAGTTATTTTTTCTATGGAGTACAAAAAAACGCGTGAATTTCCATCAGTGAAAAAGTTGAAATTATAGGTGAAGTCGACCACTGTGTTAAAAATGGTGATGCGTGGAAAAAATTGGATCGACATCTTGATCAGTCTCAACGTTACTGGAAAATAAACAGCTGTTCATTTAGGCCTTCGAAATCAACGTAACAAGAGGAGAGGAATTTAGACACTGCATTTAATTGAGAGGTTTAAAGTTTAATGTGGCTAATGTTGGCGCTTCAATCTTGAAAGAGCGACCAGAGCTACTGTATATGTAAGGAAAATTTATCGAAGAACGTTTTATATTTCAGTTAAGATTAGTTATGCAATGTAATTTAGATTCTTTGTAAAGATATAGATATTAAAGTGTATTTCGGTTTGCTGTATACATCTCTACAAATAAAAGGAAAAACAGGGATGTAACTAACCCTAGTGATTACGAGTAAAATTGGATGGTCCATTCGTGAACACCAAAATTAAGTCTACAAATTTCTTGAAGTAATGCATGAACTCTTATTGCGCTTGAGAAGGTTTACCTGTACCATGGAGAGTTACGTTCTCCTGTCCTCTACATAACAATGACGCAGTCATTACGGTGTAATGAATGAAGCGTTTAATCCTACTCGGAATTCATGTCACACGCTTGGCTCATTGCCCCTGACTTTCACGCGTCCTCAGGCACTTTCTTATGTCGTGGAAAACCAGTAAAACGGAACATCTGACGATTTCTTTTCGTGGTACCTCACGACGTAGGTGTCACAAAACTGTATCGACACTCGCGTTAGTTCAGGCCCAAGATTTACGAATGGTCCAAAGATAGCATTTATCCTGAAGTAGCACTATTCTCACAACGAATTAAACATTAATTTAACTAGTCATTCCGATACCGAAGCTATTGGATCGGGAAAAAAATGTGAAATCGTTTAGTGTTGAACGGTAGACAGAAGGGTAAGTCTTTGGATTGGCACCACTGCATTGTGAAACCCTTGTGTTTCGTTATCAAATTGATTTCCTTCCCTTGCTTGTGAATAAGAAGTTGGATATTGTTAAGAGCTTTCAGCGGGAAACCGCAACAGGAGAGGCGTAGGACTCTGACCTGATCTCTCTCGCAGGTGGTCATTGACCAAGATGTTGACTACACCACTGAGTGAATGGGTATTGTATTCGACATATATGACTGTTGGTTGTCAATTAAACCTTTATTCGTTTACACAACATTCTGGTTTTCTGGTATTATTTGATAATATTGATAATATTGAAATCTGGTTCATTTAAAAAAATGTATATTCCAAATTTATATAAAAAATAGTTACAATATCTTAAAATCATTTATGATCATTTTGTTACTAAATATAATAATAATAATGTGACCTATTTGTAAATTTTACTACACTCATTATTTTACTTGCTCCGGCTACCCGCATGGACTAACAGGTTGACCGCTGTGGTTACGAAAATTACACCAATTACTTTGTGAATCTCAAATAGAGGAAAGCATACCGCGTCGTTAAATTTAACAAAATTAACATTTGAGGGAAGTGTGTGCGGCAATTACAGAAGAAAAGGCCAAGAATGGAATGTGCTAAGCAGATTAGGGAGGATATTGGGTGTGGTACGTGTGTAGAAATGTAAAAGATCTAAGGAATACAACAACAAGGTCTAATCATGGTTTGTAATTTCCACGAAGTACTAGGTTTAAACACAAAACACAAAACGACCTTCAAACTGCAATAAACTCTTCTGATATGATAAATTGCTCTTTATCTTTCGTTTATTGAAGTTGCATTATGGACAAGGAGGGATTCTTCTCCCAGTCTAGACTACCTAAGTCTGACTACAATAAAAGGAATGTATCACGGCCTTCGACTTTGGAAACCAATAAAAATTCCTAGAGCCGTAAAACTTATTAGCGAACGTTGGTGAGCAAACTTATGGAATACAAACGTCAAAGAGTACAGTAACAACTAGTTTCCTTTGCAGTTAGGTTTTATCCTAAACTTACAGTGACTATTTATACTGTGGCAGTGAATTCCTTTTAGTATGTTAGACGGAAAATAAGTAGCTTATGCCTTTAAAATGAAAGTGCAGAAAATATGAGTTCAGATATTTGACGTTCAGATAATTGGCGTTTAAATTTACTCCGAAATCCCGTCACACAAAAAAGATTTAACCTTATTAGAAGCCTACGCTCCAGATCCGTATGTACAAAACCTTCATCCGCCCAGTAATAGATTATAGCTACATCGTTTCTACTCTCTTCCCACCACGTCACCTTCAACCTCCAAGGGCCCTGAAAGTAGCATCCTCCGCTTCTCTCTCACCTGACTTCCTATACCCACCCATCAACCTATTCCAACCTCATCGCCTTCTAAATTTCCACCCTATCCATCAACGTTCTGCTCATTTTCGTGCATCCTACGGCCACTGATCCATAGAAAACAACATTACAATCTTATAAGCTTTGGACAGGAACCATTACAGGATAACATCCACAGAAATTATTTTGGGTTCAGCTTCTTTTGATCTATACTTGCTGCTCAGATTGTATTATCTCAGGGTCCCTTAATGAGAGTATAATTGAACTAAACGATTCACGAAAACAAACTATAAATAGAATTAAATGTTACAATATAATTAAATGAACACTGGGTGTACATAGACAATTAATATACATGCATTTTGCACTTCTTTGTATTCATTACATGATTATCCCGATGTCAGATACATAATTAAATTTTCCTATATACATCTTACTCCCAAACTAAATAAACCATTGCCGTTTGAAGTATTTATACCCCTGCAAAAAATAAAGGAAGAAAACATTACAAAAAATATATTAACACTTCTTTTCACTTTTGATTACACATTTAAACTGCACTATGCATTAATATTAATTTATATTGTTGAGGAAAGCCGCTTCTCTAAGATATGAACCTGTATTTATTTTCCTGAAGGGGATTTCCCCCAAACATTCTCACACGTAAATTATTCCAATCGTTGATGGCCATATTTAGGAATGAAAGTTTACCGACATTTATTTTTTCTTTTCTACATTTTATCTTGAATTGATTAGCTCATCTACCGTTGCAACTGTGCTTTTGCATTTTGTAGCTGGTATCAATCCATGATTTTTGCCCCGTATAAGCTTTGAATAGCAAATGCAGCCTTGTTTTCTCCTTCTTTTGTAATAACTCCCAACCTAGTTGTTCTACCTTTTCGTTCCAATGACTCACATGAAATTTACAGCAATAAATCTATTTGATTTTTCTATAGCAACCCCGTATTCGAAAATTGTTTTAACCAAAGTTAAATATGCCAAGTCATTTGATTTTGAATTACCTTCTTTCAATATGAAAAGTAAAGAATTCCACGCTTTTCCGGTAGTTAAATTGACCTATTACTCCCACCCAAGGCAATTGTTGAAATATATATATATATATATATTAGCAGGTATACGCCATTGGAGTTAGTTCCCCACCTATTCTATAATGTGTCTCATTTGTCAACATACGTTTTGTAACCGTGATTGAACTGACCCCAACTACTGACTTCATATAGATTCTCTTGTAATACTAACGTGTCTTGCTCGTTCGTTATCTTTCTGTAGATGATGCAGTCGTCCGTGAAAAGCTCGACCCCTGATTTTAAATAGTTTTTTAAATCATTGATAAATATTAAAAGTAATGGCCCAATTACAGAGGAACTCCGGGCGTTACAATGCCGGAAATAGTACTCCGATTTTAACATTTTGTGATCATTTGCTTAGAAACTTTTATACCCACAGTATGACTCCTTTATCTATACCCTTTTTTATTTAATTTATCCAACAGGATATCATATATATGAAAGGCTTTGGTGAAGTCTATGACAATCCCGTGTATTCTACTTCATCTGTTGAGCACTGAAATAAAATTATCATTTGACTTTCGCACGAGAATCCTTCCCGAAACCAGGTTGACCATTAAAAAGACACCCACCACACTTTTCTATCAGTTCAGATCGTACGTAGGCTGCTAATATTATTGTTTTAGCTCGTGCGTGACTTGATCACTCTTCCATTTATTTAACCAGTCATACCTTATTTAGAGAAACAGTCATTGCCCAATACATTAAAGTTCTACTTAACGTGTCATCACGCAATGTTGCCTCCTTCCTTGCGTCGTCACTCAATCACTCATCAGCCATTTGTCAACACCACGCCTCGCTTGATTAATTCATCCACTTCGCAGAGTGCTCTGGTTCCTTTCACGGCGCTCTATTCACAGCAATCACTTCCTGCCCTCCTCTGTCTCCAACTGCTCTCTGCCTACCGTCATTTCACAACGCCACACTTCACCTCAATATTTTCTGCCACGTCACAATACACAACCTCGAAAAATCATCCGACATAACATAAAACAGAAATGTCAAGACTTATAACTTCTTAATTTCCCACCATAATATAAACGTCCCATTCCAAATCAGTTGATATCCGAAACTTAAACTGAAAAGTGCCGTTTGGATTACTTTCCCTTGTTCCAATAACCTCCCCAACACAAATAATATTAAAAATTAATTATAATGTTGCACCCTTCATTTCCTAACAAAGTAATAATAAAAGGATCTCAATCCCAAATCCAATAATTTCCTCACTTATCAACAACAAAAGGTGCAGAGTTAATGAAAGTATTAGGAGACAGAATTTTCCTTCAACATATAATGTAACTACTGGGGGGATTGAATTTTGAATCTAAATTATAAGCAACTTATTTAGTTAGATTTAATAACGAATTAAATTATCAGAAAAAAACAATAAGTAAAAAAACATAGGGTCCAATTAAAATTTACCACAACTAGCTCAGCATGAAACTCGATCTAATAAGGGTCATAAATGTGGGGATTTTCGCAACAGAACGATAGTCATTACGCATTTTAGACATTGGCACAGACACACACCTGTTCTCCGTACTTCCGCGGCTTCCTCCTTCAACACGAGTAATTTGGCTACTTCCGTAGTTCACGTTCAGTACCTGGTCTTCCTTCCAAGAATTATGGTGCCCGGATTACGTTGATTTTGGTTTAACTCGATATTCAAGACACTCGCGACCAACTTTTCTCGCCACCATGGTTCTCTCACGCTTCTTCTTCTGAGATTACTTCATTAATTCCTAACTCTCTCGTGCCGCGGCTTGGCTACCACGCACTCTCTCGACTTATTCATTGTTCAAATAATCATCCCCAACTGATTCAACTTCTCATTTCCATCTTTCCAAGTTGCCTCTCTCATTCCTCCCATCATGAGGTGGATAGCAGATCACATTACCTCCAGCCTCAGTCAAATGTCCTGCTTGTCCCGCGTTTTCTTCCTAATTGGAGAGGGAGATGTGTCCGTCAAAATACCCGGGTTCAAGGAACTGGACTAAGGTAAATGTTATTTAATCTGACAAACTGTGGATCTGACAAGCTCGGGTCGCCGATGTCCCGCCTGGCTGTCCACCTTGATGTTATTTCGATTGAGTGTCACCAATTGGGGAATTTCTCAGCCAGTCATGAAATAAAATGGCGTTTGCCTCACTACAAACAGGCAGCCATATACAGTCCAACAGATACAAATTAGTAGCTGGAACTTTTAGACTTTTTTTTCTCAAGCGGTATCTCTTCCTCCTATGTAAATGTGGAATCAGAATATCTGTTTTCTGAGCATTCTCCAGTGATAACTACATTCAGAATTTGTCCTATAATTACTTCACCCACTTCTCAAGAACTAACTGGAACAAGTCCCGCGTGAAGCCAAATGAAGATATTTACTTCTATAAAAGCCTAAAAGATCAATAAATAACACAATAAAATTATTACAAGATGCGATGCAACAAGCCACACCAAACATAATAGTCCACAACAACCATTTTGTTAGAAACTAAGAAATTTGTAGCGAAAATGAGAAGAGCGAGAGAAAAATCTCAAAGAAGCTATCTCCCAGCCGATAAAATTAATTGTTTATGTAACAAACTCAAAACTAAAATAAAATTTTGGAATGAAGAATCGTTTAACAGATCTATTAAAAGTTTGAATAGCTGTGATAACTCTATTTGTAAACCTGTGAAATCTTCTCGTAAACCAACAATAGCGACAAGCCTTTTTTCTTTTGACACACCTATGATGCAGATGTAGAAATTTACGACTATCAACAAACTCCATTTCCAAAAACTGAACCAATGCTGCCTGTCAACGCAAAGGAAACTAAAAAGGACGTTAAGAACGTAAACTTTCAAATAGCACCTGAAATGGCTCTCATTACTGTGATAATTCTACAATAATTACCAGGAAAAGGTACTGTGTTGATCACATACATATTTAAAGCAATATTTAGAATACATTATTAACCAAGCACACTTACGATAGCAGAAATAATTTTATTTTACAAACATTGAAAACTTAATACGAGTGTTCAAAGGTACAGAGGCATTAGTTTGCACTTATCAGTTTCAAAACTCCTAGAAAAATGTTTGCTTTAATGAATTTATCTCTACTTGACATCTAACGACTGGATTCCACATTATTGACGGAGTTATTCTACGACTAATCAGTGCCACTGAGTAACAAATTACTTAACAAGCATTCAGATATAAAGAATAGTCCAGCTATATTATTACACATAAGCCAGGATTCCGATAAAGTCTGACATCTTAACTTATAATACTAACCAACCTTCTTCAAGTTGTTGGAATCGTACTTCACAAGTGTCTCATCTTCAGCATAAGTCCCATTAACTTAAGAGTTCCTCGGTGCAGTTTCCTAGGGCCACCGTTGTATGTATTCTTCAGTTCTGATCTCCCAACGACTGAAAATATTGCAAGATGATACGGCGATTCTTAACACACGTATCAACCAGGTCTCGTCACTCGCACAACAATATCTCAAGTCACCTTCAAGTGTGGCTTCAGAAATGGAGAATCAAAATAATCAGAAAAAGTTGCCTCATGCGGAGGTTACTTTACGTAAACATCAGTGTCCACCGATTTATATAAATAATACACAGATTCGTCAATCATTCACCGTCAAATAATTGGTACTACATCTGGACAACGAACATATTACCCAAAAAATGTAAGAAATGGACATGAAACAAAAATGTAGGGCGCAAGTCACATCCATCACTCTGCTTCTGTTTTAAAAAATCATAATTATGCCAATATGGCGTTGTGGGAATGAAGTATTTGGATGTACCATTAAGTCCAATACAGCTACAATCAAAAGATGCCCGTCAAAAATATTTCGAGCCATTGTTAATGCTCTCGGGTACGTCACAAACGAGACGATACGAAATGCCTAAGAAATATTAATTACCAACGAAAGGATTAGTCATCACAAGAAGTTCGAATGACAAACGAATTCATTATTGCAACCTCTACTAGAAAATGATGTAATAGTAAAACAAAAGGAAGTTACAAGCATGATTTTTCTTCACTGGAGGGGATCTCATCATGGCATAATGACAAATATGTAAAAAATAAGTTTTAAGTTACCACATTGGCTTATAGTGTACAATACAGTGTGCCCCGTAGCGTAACTACCACAAAGAAAGAGAAATACCTGCTAAAGTAATAGTGACATGAAAACTGGGCTTACATATTATGTAGGGAAAACTCACCAAGTTTCATGTGAGTCTGGTGACCAGATAAGTATCAAGACAGCATTCTATCTCACTCCATGTGTTTTGCAGCATTACATGTTTGACGGAAGCACAAGCTGGATTTTGTTTGCCCTAAGTTGAAATCGTTTATGGACAAAGTTGTGTACCATTGACTTCAGAATACCATAGCTAGTTTAATAGATTATCTTGGACAGCGCTGAAATGCTTTCTTTACATCTTCACCTTGATCAGCAGATTACTGCTTATTTGCCGCTTCTCCTGTTCCCTTTCTTTTATCCGTATAAAAACCTTTTATCGTAAAGATTATCAGTTTGTACAATAAAAGATTCAGTATATACAATATTAAAATAATGAATACAAAATTAAGTCAGTGTATATAATGTACATGTTGACATGGAGGTTGGTCAATCCATTTGATTAACCTTTTCTAGTAAATGGGTTAGGTTTTTTTGTGTGTACCTGAGCGTAACACGACGTGGGTGGGTGAGGGTTGACGGGCAGTGAACTGATTATTGGAGGATATATGAGGATGTTGTCTGCGGGCATGATGGGAAGGTGGGTTAGGATGTGCCTGAGTGATCAGGGGGAGTTTTCTTTTGAGCCGACGGAAGCGTGGAGATGGAGGAGGATTGTCATGGAATTGCTGGATTAGTGGGGTTCCGGTTGTTGAGTGCGCTTTTGATTATGGTGGTTATGGATTTGGAGATTACGGAGTTAACTTTGGGAAGTTTGATATTATTGTGAATGACGGAATTTCTAGGGTACCAGGGAGAGTTTCTCTTTTCCCTAGCACAGGGCTTGTGTCCAACAGATGAATATACCATCTCACGGTGGTCTGACGCTATGGAGTATTTGCACTGCAAATGGGAACTTCACACTTCTGATAACCAATAACAATATTTCACGTACTGCTATATCGTGAATTCCGCCAATTTAACTCGATGTGAAGACATACATTACTACAGTAATGATTTTCTTTGGTATTTAACTTCGAGGGCTTCTACATAAGACAAGGCGAGAAACATATTTCTACATTCACTCAATGACAAGATATTTACATTTCTTTCTGGTAGTGATTCAACGGGACGGTCTGTGCTTAATAAAATAATCCCACATGATGAATAGGCAAATGACTCGGATTGTTGTATAATTTTAGATGTAATTATTATTTTGAATTTATGTGAGAACTTATTTAACGGAGAATTAAATGTTAATTCTTTAAACGTCTAAAGAGATATGCGAAACTTAAATACAATATATCACTCATTATTGTGATTTACTTGTGCATTCTTGTATTTTATAAAAATTCTGTTACAAAAAATGTAAGTTTTATGATCTTTTTGAATGGAATTGTTTTTCCTCATTTCGGTTCCAGGAAATTTTATAATATTTTAATAGTACCTATCTAGTTTATTTATTTAGATTCAACCATGTCATTTGTAATTATGTAACTTTTTTGTAGAATGAGCTTAGAAGGTACTGAAAGTTGGGGAGAAAACGGCTTTCAAATTAAATTATTCTGTTTCTGACTTTTGCCCATTCTTTGTAAATTATTGATGTATTGATTTAATAGGTGATTCTTGGTTTACCAACTGGGTCAATAGTTTATTAAAACGCAACGTTTCGGCGAAATTCATTAATGAATTATTTATTAAATAATAATTTGTTCAAACGTCACCAGTGCGAGTCTAATACGAGGGAATGTCGTACAATAAATACAAATTTTCTCACTACCGCCCAAATTATTATTTCTCACGATTATAATATTTTTCATAACAACTTTTTAAGCAGTAATAATAATAATAATTTTAGTTAACAATATTATCCATTATATATTTCATAATTTACTTTATGCATTAAAATTTATCAATTTCTAAATTCAATTCTTTATAAAACAAGACTAATTTTATATATCGAATAAAACACTTTAATTGAGGTACCTCATTCCATATGATATCTATTAGATTTTCATGTTGAATATTAGCGAATTTCAGCGTATTTCACTCTAAGAACATTTTACACTACTTGTTATTAAAATTGGTACACCACGAAAGAATGTACAGAGCAGAAATATATTCATAGAACAGGTATCTTATAGTGGACGAACATATAATTAACCTTGCAGAAAATTTAGGGGCTCAGAAATCAGTGCCAAGAGCAACCCCCCCCCCCGCACACATTTGCTTGGACTTTGAATCGATTAGATATTAGAAAGCATTCAGCTTCAACACTATGCCTCGATTCATTGACCGCAGAGACAGATATTGGCAAACATTTTCCAGACACTTTCAACTGGCGATAGATCTGCAGAAAGTGCCGCCTGGGGGCAATAGTCCAGCTTGTTCGGTAGCAAGGAAGGTCACGACAGTGCGGGCAATTTGCATTGTCCTGCTGAAAGGTAGTATTACGGAAACCTCTAAGATGTGACAGAGCCACGAGTCGTAACACTTCGGATACGTAACGGCAATGCGAACAAAATGCGATTGAAATGTGTATCCACCAATGACGACGTGCGTCCTCCACGGTGTCAGAAAACTCTGACGCGGCTATCGTGATGCAGTACACACAACCGGTAATCTTATGCTAGTAACCGGGAGATCCTGCACTGCGTTCCGAATGACTCTACAGAACCGATTAATTCCATTTTTCTTACAGCAATGAGATATCAACCAACGTGAGGAGAATGCGGTAGGGTAGATCCCAGTAAAATTCAATTCTGCTTTGATCAAATTCCGATTTGTGCTTAAAAGAACTTTCTTAGACGAGAGCAACGCTCAAATGCAATGTCTGTATGATAAAATAGCTGCAATATCTCGCCTTTTATACACGTTTCAGATGCCGCTACTGTCTCCAGCTTTGCAGGAATGTGTTGAAAAGTATATATTCTATATCATTTTATATCAGTCATGCAAATTTCACTTGTGCCACTTTCTTGGTGTAGCAATGATTATATCCAGTAGAGTACATTATGAGTCTATACATGAAAGCTAATACATCTAAATAAAACGAAAAAACATTCATGATTAGAACTCAATCCATAGATTTTTAGTTAAGTGACGTGATGAGAATGAAGCAGTTACCCGTCAAATGGTGAGGATACTGGGAGTTGCAAAGGCTGATAGGAAATAATTTTATTATTTTAAATGTGTTTGAGAATTCCCTACATTTTCCAGGAAATCTAGAGCTGCAGAAAGAGTGAATTTATGACAATAGACATTCAAGCCTGATTTATCTGATATTAAGTGTCCTGTGATGCGGAACAAAGTGTCCTTGTAACATTTAGGCAAGCCCTCGTAGACTTGTTCCCGGTAACCAGTTTCCTCTCTACTTTCGGAGGGTATTTGCCGTATGTCAATGTCCGTGAGCTCACGTAGCACATTTTTATAACGACCTGCTATACAAATTCATGATGACGGAAAACGAAATGATTCGTGGATGACATACGATAACAAAATGCACGAAATTCCAGTTTCATTTGTCATGAACCTGTACATAGTCCCTTTATCCTCAGAGTTCTACCACATTTATTAAGTAGAAGGATCTTTAGACTATAGTCATTTATTAGTCTCAGAAAAGTCATAAAAGTGAAGATTGTTAAATCTAAACAACTGTTTTACATACTAAACTTATTATTTCAGTACTGTTTATTTGGATTTAGATTTTACCTATAATTAGATTATTGAAATTATAACAACAAAGATGACTATGACTAGAACCGAAAGTTCATCTTAATAAATGCATGTAAAATCTTTTATACTTCGTCGGATAACGAAGGTTGTTAGTAACTTTAATAGAAAAAATCCTAAACTTATCCTAACGTCAAAGAATGATTTATAACATTAAATTGACATTATTATAAATTGCTCTTCAAAAATACATTCCTTAAATTTTGTAGCAGTAAGCTCATACTTCATTGCTAACTCACGCTTCTAACAACTTCAATTCAAAGAAATTCATGATGAGTCAAAATATCTTTGGGTGGACTTCATATGACAACAAAATACACGATATGCTCGTTTTATTTTCCAGTATGCGAGCGAGTCTTAAGACTTCATTTCTCCATAATTTCTAGGTTCATTTTACCCTAAATTATTATATTCACAAATTTCAAACAACTTGGGTTTACTACCTCTTTTTCCATTTAATAACAGACAGATAATTAACACTAAATCTATGACGATTAAGTAACACGATATATTAACAGCATATTAACACACTTTTCATTATTAAATTGATTTCCGGTACTTATTTGTACCCGCTCCAGGCTGCTATCCGACTGAAAGGTTTATTTTATTCCTATAAACGTTTGCTCGGTTGAGCTATGACTATTACTTGATACGCTTCTATTACACCTACCGAGTGCTTGGCCGAGTACTCAGCTAATGTACTATGTACAATTGGTAGTAATGACTTCAGGATATACTGAAAGGACCAGATTCTGACCCAGTGTATGCCGTTATGCTTTACGAGCCCAGAAGGGCACCTCACCGAAGGTGCTCAATTTACTGTTGAAATCCGGCTGAGTGGAGTTATCCCGCTTTGAAGCCAGTTCCTCTCAACCCGCACCCTCTACTCGGTCTATCAGACTTTTGTGTGCCAGAAGTGAAAAATAAAATTAAAAATTAAAGATCTGCACATAATCAAGAGGAGATGTCAATTGAAGCAATCTGGAAGAGAATTAAATTCTATTTATGAATCTTTATGCCAAAGGAACTGGAAATTGAGGAGTTACAGTTATAATCTGAAAATATACTGATTCTTCCACTGTCCGTGCACAAAATCGTTCCGTCGAGTACTCGGTGGCAAGTTGACTCTGCCCAGCACTCGTTAGGTATAATTCGGGCTAAGGTGCTCCTGTCCCAAGCCAAGAGGGGATGAAATTATACACCCAAAAAAACATGAGAATGAATATCAATATTAATTACCCCGAAAAATATTTTTTTCGGTAGAAATATCTGCCTTTTTTTCATGATTTAAAATTCACACCCCACTTCACTTCAACGCTTAGGGGTGGTAGATTGTAATGGTCGTTTTTCCGTCTGGCAGATTAATGAGCTTTATCTGTGTATACTATGAGGTGAGGAAGGTAAAGTATTATCAATGCGAAAAAGATTTTTTTCTTGCTGGGGATATGTCGGCGTGCGGATACGTGAAAAAGTTTTAGTGTAATTGATTTATGTAACAATAAACATTATATGTTCAGCACATATGTACGTATCATTTGATTACGGAGCTGTTTTGTAATTCGGCGAGAAGGAAACACTGAGATCATTGTTTAATTGTATTTGAAGTGGGAAGGTAAATAAGCTTAAGGTTATGTGTAGCGGACGTCATATATTAAGGACTCAACTACGATAAATTATTTATTATAAGTTACCCTGATGTTACGGGTAGTTTGGTTTCCTTAAATGAGGATCAAGCTAGCTGCGGAGTTACTACTTGACCTGGAAAACTCAACACAATAAGTATATTTATTCTGATTATGAATAAATGCTCTTAATTCATATGTGAAATGGGGTCGTAGTTACGAGATTGTATTTAGGGATATATTTGGACTTTGATAAGACAATGTGATGATTATACGACAAATAACGATGACGGAAATATATTCCATAACTCTAAAGAAATTGTAGATGTATCAACTGTTGGTTTCTTCTATAAATAAAATTTGGTAATATTATATATAATACGGACATTAAGGGAGTAACTGTTAAATTTTCTCAAAGTGTTTGTTTCAGTGCAATACTAATTTTTAATTGAATTAATGTTTTAATTTATTTAACAACGTAATTATACATGTAAATTTAAATTCTCAAATTGTACTGAAATATTATATGTATCCTGAATTTGGTCAAAATTTCACCGAATTTTTTTTATATTCTACAATAATGTTGTGTTCAACATTAATTTAACAACCAGCAAGCGTCTAATATTTCTGAAAATGTACATTGCCACGCCCCCTACTGTGTGAAAGGTGACTGAATTTCATTAATTTCATCATAATAGTCGTGACAACTCACAGTACCTTAATCGAGTGAGGAAACCTACTGGTAGCTTAATTAAGTACAATAAATTAGAAGTGTTGACATTTCTCCATGAGGTTATCTTTCATATGCGGGACATAGAAATCCTCATACATACTCACAAACACTCATTTTATCATAGAAAATATTATAATTTATATAACTAAGAAACATAAAACTTCTATTATGAGATTTAAAGAAATTAAACATTTCATGGTATCAAAATTTGTATCTACAATAATGCGAAGTTTTTAAATATTGATATTATATCATGTAGTGCAAATACGCCTAATAAATGAATAGGGGGTACTTCATTTTATTTTAATTGAAATAATTTTGTTAAACCACATTTTCTCAGATCCGGAACTTGTGCGGGATATTTCCTTTCATGGAAGATCCCAATTCAATCGGCGGTGGGAGTGACTTAAGGTTATAAATTCTTCAATGGAATATCTCGGATGGCATATTATTGGCACGCACAGGTTTTTTCACAAGAAGTGGGAATATTTTCAACGTGAGAATTTATGCCTCTAAAAGAAGAACCCACCATTCTCTTAGAAAACAATCAATTTTCTTATCCATATTCATTATATATATTCTTTTGAGAGAGCAGGAAGATATGATTTTCTTTCGTTTTTGTTAGAAGTGTTACAAATAATTTAAAAAACTTATTATTTAACTTGCTCTATTTCATTAAATTAAATTCAAATATTCTCCATTCAAAAAATTATACTCAATACAAGGATATATTAACCTAACGTTTAATTGAATTAATATTTTATTTTTTAACAACGTAATTATCATTTCCACCTCGATTTAATTACATCAATAATGAAAGAAATTTTTTTATTATTCTGTGTAGAGAACAGTGCAATTTGAGAATTTAAATTTTTCATAAAAAATAAAATATAAATTGAAAAGAAAAGCATCACTTCCGTTTTTTTCAAGTTTAGCAAAAAACTATTGCATATTTAAAATAGTAAATTTGTTTATGGATTCTCAAAGTAATTACCCTGAATGGTTCTTAGTTTTGTTTATTACTAGCCGAAATAGTTCTTTTTATTTTTCCCTAAAAACGAAACAACAGGTACAGAATTTTGATAAAGTTGAATTAATTGAATATATAAACAGTACGGTACCATTTATTTATGAAGGCTTCCGGACAAACCTTATAACTCGCAGTTGGTTTTGAACAGGTCCCGCTATCATACGTTTCGGAACCAATAACAATAAGCAATTATTAAGTATTAAAATTTACCATGCGACAAATAAAATAAATTTACGTATGCATCGTAAGGACGATTCAAAGAAGTTTATTATTTCCCAGGGAATTAGCTCTCTGCCAACAATAGGTTAATATCGGCGCGAATCGTACTTCGACAATAGTTGGAGTGCTTCGGAGCATAAACAGATCAATGGTATAGGCAACACGCATTCACTTTGTAGACTTGAATGCGCGTATAAGAAATATATATATATATATATTAAATATGTATATATATTATTATATTAATATCTCCTGTAATATATTGAAATGAATTATGCACGAATATTTAAGTTAAATATTCTGTTTTTAAACCCTCAAATTTTCATTGAAATCCGTTGAGCCGTTTTGGAGCTTATTCGAGACAACAGGCAGACATTTCAATTTTATTCATTGGTATGTATTTATAAATGTTTTTAATTTATAACTTAGCGAGAAGAACGTACAAATAAATACCGACACGAAGGTAGAGCTGCTATAAATGTTTTAGCTATAAATTATTTTAAATTATAAAACATATTTATTAATGTCATTAAATATATCTTATTTTTTTAACAACAGGCGTTAAAGTAAAATGTTAATTACGATTACGTAATGCTTTCTGTTACCATTGCACGCATTAATGTTGCTTATTTACCGTAACGTCTTCATGTTTTACTACACGTCAGCAACCAAATAATTGGAAGTGATGACTAACAGTGATAAAGGTTTAGTTACTGGTTGTGAGGCATTACACAACTCAGCAAAGCAGTTTCGTGATACCAACTTCTAGACAGTGGCATTGTGCTGTCACGGGCTGATTCATCCGGCGTCATCAAAGTGCATGGTGTCAACGTCTATGATTACCTCACGAAAACAATACATTATTATCATTTAATAAAATGTCATTTATTTCCGTAAGGAGAATTATATTAAAAAAACTCACGGTAACTATTTTGAAATGGCAATCTCGCAATTAAACAGCAGTTGTTATCGTTGTAACGGAACAGTGATATATATTTCTAAGAATATGGGTCCACATTACGAGAAATAATAAAAATAATGTAGTATATCAGCAGCCCAAAATTTGTTTCTTAGCAAAATAAAATATAAAGGCAAATTTACTCAGACAATTAATTTAGATGTTGAAGTATCTTTCGGACAAATATTTGTATTTAATTCCTATAATATTTAAGCCAATATGTTCCAACACACTTCCGGTATAATTACCGCTCTCTGTACTTTCTAAAGAGTTGGGAATTATATATTACATCGTCAATGTTTTCTGGAAATAAAATTTGTTAAATACTGTTCCATGTTTTTGTTAGTCACGTCTAAATTAAATTTAATTATCACATCGGTTAATCGTTTGCGTCAAATAAAAATGGAAAAGTTTTTAGTCTTTAAAGTTTTATGTTAAAAATAGAAAACTTTAGAATAATATTCTCTCGAATTTTTTAAAAAAGAATTTATAGCAATTATAGCTGGGCGCCCCGCGTTTTCCGATAGCTAATTTATATTAGACTGCTGCAGTATTTAATTCGACAGTAATATCTTTGTCAACACTTGATTAGATCCTCAGATCGAACGTCACATTTTTGAAAATTTACCTTTTCACGTCACCTATCAGCGAAACCGCACATAGAGCGCTGAAAATAAAATGTAATATTTAGGAGTTTAGATGGAATACCGCCGAATGAACACATGCATAAATTGTAATTCAAACAATGCTTCTTTCACATTTGTATAAAATATTATTTCAATTACACATCAGTTGTCCAGTGTTGAATTATTGGATAAATAATTCACAAACCCTGCTGTTTACCGATTATATAGTAGTATTAGGGGAGTCAGAAGAAGACTTGGAAAACATAATAAATAGCATGATCGTGGTCCTGGAGGAGGAGTACAACATGAGGATTAATAGAGGGAAAACCAAGGGAATGGAGTGCAGTATGGGAAACAGTGGAATAACAAAGGGTCTTAGATTGGGAAGGGTTATTTTGAAGGAGAATGAGGAATTATGCTACTTGGGCAGCATAATAATTGGAGTATACGATAGCACAGGCAAGGAAGGCTTTCGTAAAAAAGAAAAATTTACTTACCGGCAATATAAGTGTGACTATTAGGAAATCATTGCTGAAAATGTTCGTATGGAGTGTGGTGTTATATGGCTTTGAAATGTGGTATTATAGAAGAATGTTGATAATCAGATGGTTACATAAAGTAAGTAACCAGAATAGGGGAAGAGAGAACAAATTAGAGGACTTTGACCAAGAAAAGGGATGGATTAGAACAAAAGAAGAGGGAAGTGAAGGATGAAATACGCTAAGCAGGTTTGGAATACTTGGGATGTGGTAATGAAAAGGCCTGCCCAAGATAGGTCAGCATGGATGGTTGCATCAGACTAGTCTTGGGACTGAATACCTCAACAACAACAATTCACTTAATATGCACGCAACTACAATGCACGGAATAGATGAGAACTCAACAATCCGAATTCGTATTGTTAAAACAATGGTAAGCTATGACGCAGTGAACTAGCGCATGAGTTGATGTATAAGTCACATGCCACAGCTTATTCAAACGATCAGTCTGAAAATTTATGACTATATTTTATTATGGGAGAAATAAAAAGAATTAGAAAAATTTGGTCGGAAAATTAAAAAAATGCCTGCATCTCGATAAAAAATTTCATCAAAATTGACCAAGCCATTTAGGAGGAGAAGAATTACGAGCTACATAAGATATATAAGTGTTACGTATATAAATATAGATTCTTCTTCTTCTTCTTCGGCTCTACAGTCCATTAAGGGCCTGGACCTACCGGGGCGACTGCAGACTGTCATCTTGCGTGACATATTCCGAATTTGGAGTGACACGTGGTCAGCGTAATATTAAAATAGATTCGAATATTTTCCACTGAAATTTATGCCATTATTTGTGTAATACGTATCTTACCATTATAACAGATAATTTTATTAAATGATGCATAGATACGTTTGAGTTAATCTTGGTGATGGAGTTCGCATTATTTCTGTAATTAAAAATTCTTGGAAGGTATAGCCTACAAAACCTTTATTACAATCCTAACAGATGGCATGATAGATCCTATGCTTTGCGTTTTATAATCAAATACGTCATACCCGGACTCCATAACTTATTTCAAAGAATATAATTAATTACTCCTTGTCATTGACATTAAAGTACAACTGAGAACTTAGTAATTAAAATAAAAAAAGTATTTTCAGTCGGTTTTAGGTACGAGAAGGATTTTTATTAAATAAATAGTTTCCAAAATATTTTCCTTTAATATTGTCCACGAATTATGAAACATGTAATAACAGGTGATAAGGGAATTCCCCTGTGAGCGAAGCCTCGGAATGACTAAACACACCACCATGCCATCTAGATTCTATTTGTATACTGCAACTAAAGGAATTATATCTGACGCATAGATGGCGGGGTGTTGTTTTGAAAACAAAAGTGGTTCGTAGTTTCAAACGACATTTACTATTTTAAATGCAATTAAAAATCAAAAGTCCACAATTATAGTTATTTTATTAATACCATGTCATAAATAATCTCAGAAGCATGCAGCCGCCAAATTGCTCTTCAGAGATGACTATGGAACTAGTGGCTGAAAGCTACATGGATTGTGCATGATGTGGTATAAATATAGTAACTATAATTGTGGACTTTTGGTTTTTAATTACATTTACAACAAATTTAGTTTTAAAAACGCTTGATTATTTTGTGATTGTTCGACAGCTTTAAATAGAGAACGCTGTCAGTGAATTTATGAACATGAAAAAAATTGTTCATCGTTATGTGATACAATACTATCATTTGAAGGGCCTCAGTTCAATCAATAATAAATATGAGCTAAATTCCACCCTGGTATAATCTGCTCGCAACAAACAAAATAAGGTATTTCATCCGAAACAAAAGTCTCGGAGCCGTTATAAGGCTATGCGCCCACCTTGGCAATGGTGATAGGAGGACATTGAGGGAGGGCGTGTATAAACGTTCAAAATAAAACTATGATGATGCTGTACCAAGCAGAAAGCTCTTCGCCGGGGCTTCATATGGAATGGTCGCGAAAAGGGGGGAGATAAGAAACCGACGTCGTTTGTCTGTCCAAGGCGACCGCGCACTGAAAAGCGCTCCACTACCATGCCAAGTTTCTTCTTTCTTGATGTTCGGAGATATGGTGGAAAAATTGGTTTGGAGGTAGGTGGGGGAGGATCGTAGCTATGGTTACTAGGGACCAATTCTACTTGCATTTGCCTGAGGATGCAGGAAAATATAGAAAATATGAAGCATTGAACTCATCACCCCAATTCTTAGAGTACTTTGCAAAATATAAGAGAATATATAAAAATGTTCTCATAGCTGCAAAAAAACTTAACACGTCAAAAATAATAACAAATTCAAATAATAAAATCAAAGCTACGTGGAAAATCATAAACGATGCTACCGGTAAATTTAAGAAGAACAATCCTCAAACTTCACTCTTCCATGAAGGACAAGTTCTTACCGATAGGGAAGCTGCTTCAAAATTGAATTCACATTTCGTACATATTCACAACCAATTCAATAACAGTAATCTATTAGATTGTGATTACCACGACCTCTTACGTAACGTAACTACTAAAACTCCTAATTCTATTTTCCTAGAACCAGTTACCTTAAAGGAACTGAAAACTATAATAAATAACATGAAATCATCTGCAGCAGTTGATATATACGGCATCAGCAGCAAATTGATAAAGCAATGCTCCGAGGCAATTGCCTTTCCAATGCAAATAATTATTAATGCATGTTTTTCCATGGGAGAATTTCCCGATTCTCTTAAACTAGCGAAAGTAATTCCAATCTATAAGAAAGGGTCACGCTCAGATGTATCGAACTACAGACCCATTTCATTACTCCCCATCTTCTCTAAAATAATAGAAAAAGCTGTACAATCACGAATAGTAAATTTTATGGAAAAACATTCTATTATTGACCCGGCTCAACATGGATTTCTCAAAGGCAAATCCACTAGTACCACCATGTGATTTCCCACGATCTACACATGTGTGTTTCAAAGTGTAGTGTATTGTGAAGTGTTTATGCGTGTGAAGTGCGTGGATCTAGTATACCGATATAGTGTTCCAAATTGACATTATTTATCCAGAAATTATATCTTTTGTATATGTTATGTATGCTTTCTTTTATTTGTCTATCATTGTCTACATAGTTTCTTTTACTATCTCTCTTATTGTTTTGTACTCATATTCTTGATATGTTGTATTCATATTTTGTTTGCTTTGCTTTGTTTTATTTTATTTTTCATTGTATACATAGTTTTCTCTACTCATATGTTGTATCCATATTTTGTTTCTTATATTCTTAGTGTGATATGTAACATATTCTTTGGCTTGTCCTATTTCCTCAATAGAGGACTAATGGATCCAATAAATCTTATCTTATCTTATACTTCTACTATCCCTAGTTATTACGCTTCCCAAGTAGCCGAATTCATTAAGTTCCGTCAAAATATCCCTTCCCAATCTAACAAACACCCTTTGTTATTCCATTGTTTTCCAAGCTACACGCCATTACCTTGGTTTCCCCTCCATTAATCCTCATATTGAACTCTTTCTCCAAGACCCCGTTCGTGTTATTTTCTGACGTCCCTAATACTACAACATCATCGGCAAAGCGCAGGGTTTTTATTTCTTTTCCTTGCAGTATGATTCCTTTTCCATATTCAGTTTTAACTTTCTTCATCGTCCGTTCTGTATATACGTTAAACAGCCTAATGAATAATATGAAGACTATTAGCACCTTAATCGGGTTAAGAAATGCTACTGGTTATTAATTTAAGACAGTAACTTAAAAATATCCAATAAAGAGTTTATTCAATGCCCCGGAGAGTTAATAATGGTGAAAATATTCCCGATAGCTCGAGAGACTCAAATGTACTCCCGGTAATTTGAGAGAGTAAAAAATATTAGCACTTAAATATTATCAATAATACTCAATATATTAAAAGAAATAACCAGTACCTTATAATATTTTCTCGGTATCCTATGATAGTGAAGGATACTCCCGACCAGTAGGTTGCAAGGGTTTTCGACCGATTACGAAACAAGATTAAAAAGATAGATGGAAATTAATCTAATTAAAAGAAGAACTCGGTTACATCCCCCTTCAGCCACACTCGTAAGGACTAAACTACAACTTAAGCGGTATGTTGAATGTCAGAATTAAGCTTAGTGACTCGATTCCGTCTTATTACTTTCGTCCCCTTATCGCCCACCCCCGCCTCTGCGGCTTAAGTACCACTAGAATTGTATGTTAAATGTCAGTATTAAACTCAGTGACTGTCATAACTCCGGATTCGACACCAATTCCATTGTTTTCTTGTTATTTTTAAGTAACGCCTGTCCATTCACACTTCTAAGGATACTCCACTCCTATTCTGAATAGGGTTTCAATTATACAGAATTTCGGAGGAAACGCTATTGAAACAACAATATTTATTCCATACAAACATCTGCAATTTTTGCGTATTCAAAACTGTATGCCTCCTTTACTACCAATTGTGGTAGTCTTGTCTAACCCCGACAATGTTTGTTTCCTGGTCGAAAAGAACACATGTACAAAATATGGTCGAAATTGCTCCACTCAGTCAGATTTGTATGCGGAAAATACATACGAAGTCACACACACACCCTTTATTTTATTATAGAGACTAGTGAGGTAGCCGGCGTTGCCCGAGTATTTTTTATATATAAGCCCGGTACAGTTTATTAATCTTGGTAAATTCTTGGTTAAACCGGCATCGTCAGCATCAATATTTACGCACACTCCACAGTAGCCCCTGAGGTTGGTAATCATGTCTAGGCCCAACAGTGTTTGTTTCCGGGTTTTCAAAGAACTCGAATATAAAATATGAACGTGGAATTCGTTTACACCCTTCCATACCCCTCTTAGAAGCTCAATTGCAATGTGGTCTGTTGAATGTCAGAATCAGACTCAGCAACTCACATATATGAACTTTTTATCTTTTTACGCCCGCTACATTGGAATATTAATCTCATCACAAGTGGTTTGATGCCTCACAATACCAGAATTAAGTCAAGAAATATACTGGTAACTTTAGTAAGCTCAGTAACTTAGCAGTTCATTAAGATACAAAAATTAGTTGAATTTATCCGTGGATTTAGATTTGTTTGCAGAACTTACACAAATACACATACAGCCAATTTTATTATTTGGCCGAATTTAGCATTAAATGTTTTCACAAATTTTGGGAAATTCTTAGAACAATTTTTTGGTTTTTTAACTTATTCTTATTAATGATGTCATATTTAACCCTCCGTTAGTCTAGTTAGGTCAAATGGGCTAAACTACTATTTATAACCTGCTTTTTTCGTCTTTGGCCCTTTTCATTAGCTGATTCGTTTCAGATATTGTTTATTAGGGCGAATTTTCTCTCTTTTTTAGCTTTTTTACTAACGGTATAAAATGTGACTTTGGGGATCATATCGCCCTCAGTTGACAAACGGCGTTATTTTTTCTTAAAAAAACTATGTATGTTAATAATTAATTTATTAATAGTTTGGCACTAGACATTGTAAAACAAAATCCAGAAATCTCTAGAACAAGATCCACGTGTTAGAAAAAAACACTGGAATAGGCTTGCGCGAACGCTTAGGTGAAAGCAATACTGCTCAAATTCAATATTTACAAGCAGAGTGAAAAAGTTGCTGACTTTTTTCTGCAAATAAAGTCGTTAAAGTAAGCGTTACTTGTAATAAAATCAAGAATTTTTTATGAAAATAAGATTCTAGTTTAATCAGTCTTACTACGTGTACTCAAAATTAAAAAAATATGTATTTGATTTTTAATTTACTTTTATATTTTGTGTTCATAAATTTTAAATTGTATATTTCAACAAATTCAATAAGTTCTTTGATTAAATGTGTTTATAAATTACAGAGTTTTAGATAAAAACATTTTAAACATAAAATCGTCTGATTTATCTTGCACATCAAATTACGTAAATAATATTCTATAGAGCAATGGTTACCAAAGTATTTTGGTTCCCGACGCCCTTTATGTTCCACAATTTTTCCGCGACGCCCCAAATCAAAACATTTAACCATTTTTTTGTTTTGTTTATTTAAATTGTTAATTTACAATCTGCAGTACAATGAACGTCTTTTAATTGTAATACGGTTCGGTTAGTTTAAAAATATAATAACAAATGAAACACGGATTTTAAATTCACCAACAATTTATTAAAGGGGCATAATTAAAATAAATAATAGGTTGGATGAGCTTGCTGTTCACTAGAAAATTTCTCAATTCTCGGAATCAAAATGGACGCAGCTACCATCATTCTGAAAGGCATCAGCAGAAGAAAAGTGTACCACTAAAGTAAATTACGAAGTTATTACACCTCAGTATCTAAATACGTAAAATTAAAATATCAAAATACAATTATTACGAAAGTTCTACATTACTTAATTGTTGCGGCCATTTCCCACATCGTTAATAACTCTTTATAGGATAGTGGTCGATATATTGACTACTTACCGAAGTTCAAAAAAAATACCTTTGGTGTTGAAAACTGACCCTAAGCAACTCATTAGGTGTAATTAAATGGATACAGGGCTTTAAGAGGCCACTTTTCCTTGTCTGCAGTTGTTAGACATAATTTACTGACCCTCAACCACTCCTAACATGTCTTTGCCAATACTTTTGTCCCCAGCCAAAAAATACCCACAATTCTTAGTAATACGAATTAAATTAAAAATTAAAAATTCTACTTTATTCAAAAGATTATTAAAAGAAAATATATACAAAAGAAAATGAGCTAAGAAAAAAATATATATTGTTGACTGCTCAAATATGAGATTCTATCCCCAAGCTACCGTGTTTCGGTATGGAAACTCGAAAGGAAGTTTTGATGAAAAGAATTATTAAATTTAGATTTGGAATAAATCCAGAAGAAAAACTTCCGAAGGCTTACTAGACCAGGATTTCTGCAACAGAAAATTCCGGTTCAACCAACCACGTCGATATCCACCTGCTTTTTCTCCGTGCCTTCCCCGATATTTCTTCCGTCAATTCTAAACCAAAAGTATCACTCTGTCTCCTCTGGCAATGTTGGTCTCGCTTTTCCCCCTCTCCTTTTTCTTTACATTTCACCTAATTGATGGCAAACTGGTATTAGCAACACCATCTATTACCAATTGCCATATTGGCTCGTGGAGGAGTTTTCCCCCTCTGCCTGCAAATGGCCCTTCCGGGACATTGGAATTATTTACTTGTGCCTGGCGACGCTTTTACCAGACGTAGTAATTTACGATAAATGTAAACTGAAAATGAGAAATAAAATTAATAATTAAATTAACTGAGAGAATTGCTCTATAATATTTTTAGAATTCTTAATTTTGCAATGAAATTTTGTATTTTTATGCCTGATACGAGAAAGTGGTCATTTGAATGACAACACTTACAGCTGTCCAAATCCATTCTGAAACGGATAGTCGTCTTCATATCGACCACCTACTTATTCTTCTCACTTCCAAGAAATAAAACTAAAGTAATTATAACTATAATACATGCATATATAAGTTTTAAGTTCCCCAATAATTTCTTTTCCATTTTTTGACAGAAAATTGTTTTTTCCTATGAAGGGTTAAGGGAGTTCCCAAAGCTCTGTTATGGGCAGTTCATCTATAATAATTCCATATAGAATATTTCAGAAACTGAATAATAGTGTACTATACAAAACCTATATCTTTATATATACACTTCCGTAATTATCCTGCTAAACGGCTTGACCGATTTTGAAAACTATTTTGTTCTATTTATGAAGACACCAGGATGGTTCTTAACAATAGTTCGCCCCGGTTTTTTGATTTTGTAAGAAACGTATGATCCCAAAATTTTCAGCCTAACCGTTTGAAAAATCTGTGGCATTTTATATGCGCAATTTCATTGCGTCGTACCTTGGCATTCCTTTTAAACTTCAACTTCGGACTGCTGTGTTGTGATATATTCCGTCTATTGAAATTGTTGCGTTATTTAAATGACGATTCGGCGGCATTCCTTCTAACCTCCTAAATGAAACATTTTATTTTCAGAGTTCATTTGTGCGATTCAAATGAAAGGGGACCTGGAAAGGTATATTGTCAATGGTTAATATAAATGAATTACTCTTGTTGTTGTGGTATTCACTCCTAAGGCTGGTATGATGCAACACTTTATGCTAACGTGTCATGCGCAAGCCGTTTCATTTCCTCATAAAGAACACAACTCATATCATCCCTAGTCTGCTTAGCCATTCCATCCCTGTCCTCCCTCCTCTATTCTTACCCAACACACTTCCCTCTAATGCAAATTTTACAAGACCCCCGTGTCTGAAAATGTGGCCTATTAATCTGTCCCATCTCTTAGTCAACGTCCTCCATATTGTTCGCTTTTCCCCTATTGTGTTTAAAACTTCCTCGCTTGTGATTCTATCCACCTGATTCAGCATTCGTCTATAGCACCACATATTAAAGGCTTCTATTCTTTTCCTTTCCGCAGCTCCTATTGTCCACGTTTGCACCCATATAACGTCACACTCCATACATTTTTAGAAACAATTTCCTAATATTCACACTTATATTACCCGCAAGTAATTTTTTTTTGGAAAAGCCTTCCTTGCCTGTGCTATCCTACTCTAGTTATTACGCTTCCCAAGTAGCAGAATTCCTTAACTTCCGCCAAAATATCCCTTCCCAATCTAACACCTTGTGTTATTCCACTGTTTCCCAAACTACTCTCCATTATCTTGGTTTTCGCTCTATTAATCCTCATATTGAACTCTTTCTCCATGCCCCCGTTCATGTCATTTTTTATGGTTTCTAAGTCTTATTCTGACTGCCCTATACTACAATATCGTCGGCAAAGTGTTTATGAAACGGCTTGCGCATGACGCGTTAGCATAAAGTGTTTTTATTTCTTCTCCTTGCAGCTCGATTTCTTTCTGATATTCCATTTTAACATTCTTCATCGCCTGTTCTATATATAAGTTAAACAGCATGGACGACAGACTGCATCCTTGTCTTACACCTTTTTTGATTATGGCTTTCTTTTTTGATCTTATATTCTAATTGTTGCTGCCTGTCTTCTGTAGAGGTTATGTATAAGCCTCCTTTCTCGATATTTTATTCCAGTGCTCTTCAAAATCCTTAATAGCGTGTTCCAGTTCACATTGTCAAAAGCTTTTTATGAATATAGAAATGCTATAAACGTTGGCCGGTTTTTTCTTATCCAGTCTTCTAAAATTAGTCGCAAAATCTATATTGCTTCTCTTGTCCCTACATTCGTCCTGAAACCAAGCTGATCATGTCCTAACTCGCATTCTATTTGACGTTTCATCATCCTATATACTATTTTCGTTAATATTTTGCATGCATGGGATACTAATATAATTGTCCAGTGCTGTTCGCATCTGTCACCACCAGTCTTCTTCGGTATGGGAATAACTATGCTTTTAGTAAAATATTCTGGTATTCTTCCTGTTTCGTAGATTTCGCAAACTATCCAGCTAGTGATATATATTTGTCGCGAAGTTAAGGATAATTTTATTATCGTATGAAAGCTTTTACTGGGCTGAATGTACAGAATGAGTGTAACAGGATTTTCGGAATCGCTTTCTTCGTATATATTATTCGTTACTCGGCTTAAGAAGGGTAAAAATAATAGATAATTCGTAATCAATTTCTGACTTTCGGGGAGTATATTTTAATTTATTGTGAAAATGAATAAAATTCCATATTTTTAGTCCAGGTGACGCTCGTTTATTTTTTTTTGTGTGCCACGTGTCCCTGTCACCCTGGATGGATTACTGAGAATGAGTTGGTGTTGCCGTGTGTACTGTCGGCTGTCGTGAAAGTGAAACCTTCTTGGCACAGGCTGAGTGGGGGAAGGGAGGGTTATAAAGGCGACAGACGGAGAGATCTCGCCCAGTCTCGACCCAGAGGCAGGCAGACATGTGGTTCCTGATTGCAGGTCAGACAATCAATGTTTCTCCTCGCCTCCCTCACAATCGCTCCAGTAACCGTCTCAAAATTATTATATCTCCTTCCTCTTTCATTTCAAAGTTGTTTTCCTTTACAAATTTAAATATCGGATGGTAGAATTTTTTTTTGAATAGTTCCATACTGTTGTGCCCTTCGTGAAGGTTAGTGAAATTAGTGTTTCCTAGACTTGTTTATGGAGGTGTCCTTGCTACCGGTTTTCTCCTAAGTATTTATAGCAGCCAACGTTTTTTTATTCAGACATGTAGCACAGTCTTACAGCACACCGCAATCAAGTTTATTCACACCTCACGTCGTCTCTGTAACTGTTGCAGTGGTTCACATGTGTAAGTGTGCGAAGTCAAGGAGATGGAACTTGTCACGCTTTTCCTATGTGTACTACATACAGCTGAGTCAGTCTTTGACTTCGCATCGTTTGCTTCTGTTTAGTGCAAATGGTGACATAATTGACTTGTGAATGAGAATATGGAAGTTTGCTGAGAATGATGTCAGGAAGAAAAATCTAACGTTGCGAACAGCGAAAGGTTATGAGAGTTTTAAGGGAAATTGGGAAGAACAGAGACAGATTTTTCCAGTTCAAAATGATGGATTTTTCTTTCTTTATGTCTTCTGAGAATATGAATGTTTGTTGAGACTGATGTCAAGACTATGAGGGAAATTAAGACTGAATCGAGACAGATCTTTCCAGGTCTAAATGATGGATTCGCCATTGCCTTTGTCCTCTGTCATAGCCAGTGGAATACCTATATCAATTGTTCCTCGCAGTTCAGTGACTGTTTAACGAGGATGAGAATTCGTTCGTGTTACGTGTCTCGCCGGTGAAGTTTGAACCTTACTCGTGCTCCATCCCGTCTCACCTTGGCATTATAACTGTAATCGCTAAAAGATGGCGTCTGTAGTGTTTAAGGCCGCTGCTGAGACAAAAAGACAACTTGAACGAGTTGTGATCGGGTTGTAACCTGGAAAGTACGGCCTTTACGCGGACTGCAGCCTTTCACTTATCCTGGCGTGGGAAAACTAGTCCAACAACGCTTCAGTCCAGTTCTGTCATTGAAAATGCAGCTTAACGGAAACTGAAATGCAACCAATGCAGTTGAATCATCTTCATAACTCTCAAGTGAACAGAGAATATATATTAACCACGAATCCGTCATGTGCCGACATATTACAGATACTGTAATAATTTTTTAAAACTGATCATTAGTTGAATCTTTTGAACTTCCAGACATGGACCTAATCGGTTCAGTGCAGCCCAGGATCGATTCTCTCACTCTTTCACACTATCAAATCTCCGAGCCTTACGAATCGTAGACGTCTTCAGAAACGACGGAAGAACTGAACAAAATTCAATCCCATCTCTTACATTATTCAAACCACCACTTCTGCTACTACATAATGGGACTTAGCGGTATTTTCGGATGCTTGATTTTAAAGTGGAACGATGCCCGAGACAAATCTCGATCTGAAACTTCTGGTACGATAACTTTTCGCAAACGACACACGAGTTGTTTTTATGTAATCGTTAAAATACTTGTTTTTTACCTTAATGTCACTATTTATGTTGAAATCGCATGGACGAAACTGCATTTTATCCTGATAATTATGAATAATTGAACACGATATAACTCTTAATAAAATTAAAATAGTAAAATGTGACCAAGAAGAGGAAAAATTTATTTTTTAATGAATTAATTGTTACAATAAAAAGAATCAACTTTCTTCCTTCAATAATTTTATTTAATATCGTTAACTAGTATTAAAACGTTAAGGTAATTTAAAATATTCTAAGGTTTGCCACTAAAAAGTCCTCAAAATCTATTGTAATATTATGAGGATTTTTCAGTGGCAAACCTTGGTGTTTTTTAATCCTTTTGTAAACAAACTTTTGATTAATTATATTTTATCCCCAAAATGTTTTTTTTCATTCGAAATATTAATACTAAAACTTACTAATAATTTTTAGAATTGTTTTATAACTGCAGACTTTAGGCAATAGTAGCATAATTATTTGTGCAACAAAATAGTTCGTAAACTTCAGAAAATTCATCTACAATTCAAAAAGAAGTTTACGTACCATTGTGTTGCACAAATAATTATGCTATTATTACCTAAAGTCTGCAGTTATAAAACAATTATAAAAATTATTAATAATTATTAGTATATATATATATATATATGGGATTCTTCTTGAATTGTAGATGAATTTTCTGAAGTTTACGTACTATTTTGTTGCACAAAGAATTATGTATTATATATATATATATATAAATATGACAATATTTCGTTATCAAAATAACCCATTTCATTCTTTAACTCTACAAACCTTCAATATGTCTAAATTTATTAGTTCCTTACTTGGGGATAAAGTATAAAAACATTAAAAATCATAAATTAGTCATATAATATTTGAAATTGTGAAAGAAAAAATTGAAATTTGGTTACTTTTCCATTACCTCCCCACAGATTTTTTGGTCGATCACAATAAATAATTTGCAGCCCAATCATTATTTTGTATAAAATAATTTTTTAATTTTGAAAAACGAAGGAGCCTTTGAGTAATAAATTTTGTCATATTCATCTCTTCAAAAAATTATTATTTTTAAAACAGTTACAGTTTACAAAATATTATATATACATATATTTGGCAACTTTTTATCAAAATGATGCTACTGTTGCCAAAAGATCCAGTTCGTAAAGTTATAAAATAATTTTAAAAATTATTAAAAAGTTCTATTATTAAAATTGTGAATCATAAAAATCATTTGGGGATAAAATAAACAAATACATCAAAAGTTTGTTTACAATAGGATTCGAGGAAAGAAAAGCGTTTCCCCCTTTATTTTGACAATTCTTCAGGATTTAATATTTATAAATATAGTTTTCTTCAACAACTTCCGTATTGTAATATAACTATTAATTCATTCATTTGGCAAATTTACTCTGACCAATATTTTAAACAATGAAATAATATATTTTCAAATCTTCTTCTTCAAAATTAAGAAGAATTTAATAATTTATTTATGTATCTCTTTTTGTTAACAATACGTTGGATAATCTGGTTACACGTTTTAGAAAAGACAGGAAACAAAAGCATGGTCCTTCAAATAACAAAAAATAAATCTTTCAGCAGCATTAGTAGCATTTTTCACCATCTTCTGGCAGTTTTCAATATTCATTTATAACCTACTGAAGTATCTGCTGTTGACGTGTCGTCAGTTGATAATGGCATAACCTAAGTTAATTTTTTTCGATGATTGAAATTCTAAAAAATCTGGTAGTACTTATTCAATGAAATCAAAGATGAATATGTGTAATGAGGGATGATTTTTCGAAGAAAAAAAATATCCTGAAAGTTTGTGTCGGGAAAAAAATGAAAATTTACAATAGTTTTAATATTATTCATAGTTTACTATAATGAAATATGACCAAGGATTTCCCCCGTACGATAAAGGTTTGATATATTTTGATGAAACTGTTAAAAAAAAATACACATGCTCACCGACAAGGCGTTACAATTAACTTTATTTAGCCTGTTACACAGTTAAAAAAATCAAATTTTCAGTGTCAGTATATGTATTTATTTAAATTACTCCTGTAACTTTCTATCGTATTGATTATAATTATCTGTAAAATTCTTGCTAACGTTTTCATTCTCTCCATCACATTTTAGAAACGTTTGTCTATGTACACTTTTCTCATACTAAGCTCTCCAGTTATTTTGATTACACTACAAATTATTATATCCAAGGATTTTGCACGTAACAGTTCCATTTTCTTCTATCGCTGAGACGAACATTTTTAAATTTTAATTATTGGATTCAAAATATTAAGAATAATTTTCTTCAAGAATTATAAATTTAATATTACTGACATATAATTTACGAATGTCTTTATATTACATCCCAATTTTATTATCAATCGCCATTTCAAGAAGAAACATAAATAAAAGTTTCATAAGCATTTGATTTTGAAAATCTGAATCTTTTGGCAATATTCCCAAAATAATAATTATTTTTTGTACAATATTTTTTGGCAATATTGGACGAAAGCCCTTAATAATTAGTTATCTTATTTAAATGACGACAAATAAAAACATTGGGGATAGAATGTAAAGTAGGATTTAAAGAAAACGACCGAAATCTTCAGAAGGAATTAAAATAAATAAATATATTGAGAATGAAAATTGGGGTTTTCTATAAAATTGCGAGAGAAGACTAAACATCACGAAATTGGTAGAATTCCTGATGTATTATTATACTCCTGAACCAGGAAGGATAATCCTAGAGAATAATATCCAATAGATTCACCAAGAAAACCTGTGTACATTAATATTTATAAGATTATACTCGAAACAATTAATTTCTTAGACCAACAATTGGCGTTTTAAATAATTATAAAACATCATATCAGCATAGTAAGGGTCAAATATTCATTTAGCTTTCAGGTTTAAGTTTGTTTCAGGTTCTCAGGTTTGTGTTAATAGAATTATTTTCTTCGTCCCTAACATTTGTTGGTAACGACTTTTGTATCTCCAGGCACTTCCTTAGGAACAAAATGTTTGCAGCATTTGGAAGATTCTGTACAAATAAATTTATTTTAAAAAATCATTGAAGTATAGAATTTACTAAGTGAACGAACTCGAATGAACAACAGACCCTACTAATACTGAAATTTTACTAACACAAAATATAAAGAAAACAATTCAATGTATTTACTATGATTTCTTTGAAATAACGACCATAAATATAATGAAATAGCACTTATATAGCCTATGGCTGACAGCCAACTATTGACTTGACAATGGCGTCCTCAGGAACGCAAAAAGCACAATGATTGAATGCCATCTTTAGTGGTCCAATAGAACTGTTTCAGCTCTCAAGTAACATAAAAATTGCTCCACTTTTCCTTTCAGTTTATACTTTATGATCAATTTTTACTCACTGGATGGTTTTATATTTATTGTTGGTCTAAAATTGGGCGCAAGCCCGGTGGCAGTTATGAAATGAAATTACTTAAACATAAATACTCCTAATCTAAAAAATAATCATAGTCCTTTAACATTTCTATACCCCTGAAAGAAAAAAGAGAAAAACTACAAGAGTTATTTTGACTTAACACTTCACTTTGGCTTTAACATTTAAATTCGAACATGCATTTATAAAAATAATAAATAAATGATATCCACTTCACTTCACACGTTTTTTGGGATTTATCCTGAATTTATTTTCCTGAAGAGGATTTCCTCCAAACTCTATTTACGAATGAGAATTTGCCAACATCTGTTGTTTGCTTTCTACAATTTACTTAGAATTGATGATCCCATCTACCTATATAACTGGACTTTTGCATTTTGGAGCTAATTCCAATTCATGGTTTTTGCCCTGTGTAAGCTTTGCTTTCTCCCTCCTTTGTGACAATATCTCCCAACCTAGTTGTTCTCCTTTTTCCTTCTTTTTCCTACGCGCACAAAATTAGCAGCCCTTTTCTGAACTTTCTGATGATTGCGTTTGATTTTTTCTGTAGGGATCACAACAAGCCGAAATTGGTCTAACTGAGGATAAATATGCCACCTCCTTTGATTTTGAACTTCCCCTTTTTAAGTTCCTCATTATGAATTGTAAGGAATTACAAGCTTTTCGTATCGTGAAATTCCCCTGTTCCTCCCACCCAAGTCTGTTGTTGAAATATATCCCCAGGTATTTGCAACTCGTTACCTTTGGAATTAGTTCCCCACCTATTCTATATTCTGTCTCATTTAACAAGTTCACTCTCTTAACGAAAATAAAACCCTTTTGTGAATTATCCTAATTTTATCTTGGGTCCATCAAAGGATATGTCGTGAGCTTTGTTTGAGATAATCAACTTCAATGATTTTAAATGTTTTGTATAATTTGAGTGTAGAATTCGATAACAAGCACATCTTAGAGATGAAGAGATTTTTTGCAACATTTGCAGATTCTGAGCCAATATTAACGATGAGTTGTTAAATATTTGTAAACGTATTTCGCATTTGATAGCTTACTTGTTCTGTCGTAGCTTGTCTGGCGGTTGCGAGTGCTCAAAGAACCGACTCCGGTCAACAGACTATCCCCGACGAGTACTTCGGCCTTCTTCAGCAGCTCATTCCTAATGCGCCTGAGCGGGGAATCATCTTCACCAGGTACGCAATCAACAATCATACATAAACAGTACAAATATTGAGTTAGAATGGTTAAGAAGTTTGAACTATCTCATCAATTCTTGGGTAAACGGTAAAAGCCTTGGAAAGCCGCTATTGTTTGCAAAATAAGTTCTGAATTCAGGTCACAGACCCTCTAAAATCCTTCTGGTGTCAACAGTGGCCTGTAGTCTTACCAAATAGGGCAGTGAAGAGACCGAGAAAAGTTTCCATCGCTCTGCGCAGACATGGTCTGGTCCATCTAACGTATGTGGAACTCTTAGGTGGATGATGGTGACGAAAGAGAACAACGTGTGTATAAGTACTACGGTAATACCAACCTCATTTTAGTGTTTAATACGATTACACTATGTCCCGTATCATTTTATCACATAAATATCTTTAAGAACGACTTTGTGAGTCACCAACCGGTTGGAGTAGTAAAAGCAATTCAAAAATTCTTTATACTCCTTGCAAATGTCCTTGCTGGGTGGGTAGCAAACTGTAAACAGAAACCAGTTCCGTGGATAGGGGCTTGGCCTTTTTCTTTGGAGAAATACTATTAATTTGATTTATTTTTTACCTACATTACCTGAATTACAATTTTGTGTCTCTAATAAATATGGACCGGAAATCGTAAATTAACGTACCGATCACAATGAAAAACATCCACCCTTGGTCGGCCAGTCTACCTTGGACATTTAATAAGAAATGGTTGACAGCTTCCCTTGCTCAATGTAGTTAACCTTGGGTAATGGAAGGACGGAACACAAAGATCCGTTAGAGTCGGGTTCAAGGCAGAAATTCAGGACCTCTCTCGGAGCCGGCGTAGCTCCTTTTTTTTGGGCAGGGCGTTTTGTTAACTGGATAATTACTATCGAATAAATTATATATGTATAATGTCCTATTATGTTTTTAGACTTGTATTTCCACTTCTCCCAGACACTTTGATAAAACGAGTTTTTTTATGTGGTATTATGAAAACTTTCGCTGGAGACGGAATTATGGAATAGTGAATAACTGTTCGGTCGGTTCTACTTCTTTTCCCAGCGGCAGTGATTTCACCTAAACAGACATGAGATTAATTTCACTCCACAAAGACTGATTAGGGAAAAGAATGTACAGAAAAATAAATTTGTAGACATTACATTACTCGAGGCAGCCTTGAAGTCTCTTTTTCCTTTTTTTAAGTCCGCAAAGTTTCTGAATTTCTTTTTCAGTTCTACCTGGGTTCTCAAACTGAAATGTTTACAAATTGGACATGCGCAATATAAATAAAAATTCTTTTATTTTAAAATCTTCTAAGCTTTCATCTCTATTATTGATTATTTGTTAAACTCTTGTTTCGGCTTTAAGGTGCATTTAGACCAGTTACTGTAATTTTACTTCTAAGAAAATTCTATAAATCCATAACTGAATTTGGGCATCTACGAAATGAAATGCGTCGAAGCCAACAATTTTTATTTACAGTAGGAGAATAAGTAAAAAGAATAATTCAATTTTGTTATTATGGACTATACGTTTCCTGTACAGCTTTATGCTCTCGCAAGGTGACAAATGGCGCCGTTGTTTTGTTTTGTTTCTTACTGGTTACATCGTTATCACTTCAGTCCGCTATGCGCTGTTCTAAATTTGAACTTGTCTACGCCATTGTCTCTTTGTACCCCAAAAGATCAGCAGATTTATTTTTGGCTTGAAAGGAATCATCACTGGAGATGAAAAATGGATCTATCATTTCGTATAAGAGAGCAAAGCCAGAGAATGAAATAAGAAAAGTCTCGAATCTCCCGTGAAAAAAAAATTTAACCCTCATTACTTCCACGGGGAAAGCTTTACTCTTTTGTCATGGTATACTTAGATATTTCTAATTTTATATTCTTAATAAACCGTACATTATTCGTTATTATGTATAATTTGATCAATGACATCTGTCTTTTCAATATTTTCACAGTTTCTGACACACTTGGAAAACGTCTCAAGGTATACAAGAAGTGAAAAATCGGAATAGAAACTTTAAAATTTATTGTATCTACAATTGTCTTCAAAATACACTGAAATTTATTTAAAAAAAATGCTTGTTTGAGCGATGATACAATACAGACGAATATAGATATAATTATGTGTTAACAGCCAATAATATTAATTTATATCAGATATAAGAACAGGTAGCAGATAGTTGTAATTTGGTCTGCCCTGTTTAAGAATTATTTATTCGTGAAAGATTATATGGTCGTTTGGCCCAGAAATAACAAGACGTCTGCATTATTATTGTAGACGCTGTGGCTGGTGCTGTAAGAAATGGAAATCGCTGAAAGTGAACCAAATTTAACTTATTGGCTGATACTTTTAATGCAATAAATTCTCGTGGGTAGACAGCTTCTTCTTTTATAAAATAATAATTAAAGACAATAGAGGAAGCGTGACTGAAATTAGAAATACACTTATTGATATGATTACGTTATTGAGATAGATTCAGAATCAATGTGTGCAGTAAACATGATCGTGTATTTAATATAATAGAATATAATGACTTTTCACGTATTCATGTATTTTGTTTACATACTAATTTTCTATATGAAAGGCTGTGTGGCTTAATGTACAGTTCGATTCATAAACAGTTTTTCAATTTATATCGTTATTCTTACAAAGATATTTGTTTATGTTTACAGGACCTCTGATGCAAACCCTGCGCCTGGAACGGTAGGTAACGGCCACGCCTTACACGAGGCTCGGCTCAGAGCTGCGCTCTCTGGGAGAAACCCCAACATTGCTCTGATTCAGCCCTATCAGCAGCCAATTATACTCCAGGATGTACCCCTACAAAGAACTCAGTCACAGCCGGAACAAATCGACAGTTCACAAAAACTCCCTCCTGCTCAACCGCAAGTATTTTTGCAGACTCCTCAACGGCAGGAAGTTGTTCAACCGCAGCTGGTTCAAGGGCAAAGACAGCAAGCAGTTTCTGTAAAACAAACGCAGAATACAGCGTACCAGGACCAACAGTTACAACAGAAAACTGTGCCCAATATTTTCCCCCACCCGTTCATACTGCAGGCGCAACAAGGCTTCGAGCAACAGGTACAGGAGGAAAGGCAGCAACCACCTTCTCAGCCCTCACTTTCACAAACAGTTCAAATTGAATCTCCTCAGCAAGAGCAGATTGTATATCAGCAACCACATCAAAACCTGAAAGCGTCACGAAGACTAAGACCCAGTCAACCACAACCACAAGTCCAGGCAGTCGACAGTCCACAACAGGAGGAAATTATGTATCAGCAAATACAAAACGAACAAGCCCTTCGAAGGCAGAGACCTACACAACAAACATTACTGCAACCAATTGACACCACAATCCCGCAACAATATGAGGTTGTGAATTCACAAGTTCTACAGGAACAACCTGTCCGGCGACTACGACCAACACAGCAGTCAACTCTCAGAACAGTAGAAGTACAAAGTCCACAAGAAGTGGATGTAGTCTACCAGCCAGTAGTACAAGAATCTGTACACAGACGACAACGACCCACTCAACGGCCTTCATTAAGGAATATTGAAATACAAAATCCTCAAGATCAAGAGCTCGTGTACCAGCCAGTTCAACAGGAACAACCTGCTCGGCGACTACGTCCCACTCAACAATCTCAACTTCGGACAGTGGAAGTGAAAAGTGTACCAGAACAGGAACAGGAGGTAGTTTACCAACAGATCCTTCCAGAACCGGAAGTCAGACGGCAACGACCAACTCAGCAATCTCCAGTAAGGACAATTGAGATACAAAGCCCACAAGAACAAGAGGTAGTTTATCAGCAGCCACTGCAGGATCGGCCAGTCTTACGAAAGCGGCCTACTCAGCAAACAGCAATCCAAGTCCAAAGTCCGGAGGACGAAGCTGTGTACCAACAAGTGTATCAGAGGAATCAGCGTACTCGTCCTACACCACAACCTACTCTCCAAGCAGCAGTGGAACAGAGTCCACAACAGCCGGAAGTAGTCTACCAAGTAGACCCTCAAGAACCACAGTTGCCGAGGCGAAGAAAGCCAAGCGGCGTTCTGAGAACAAGTCAGCACCAAGCGTTGATTCAACCCGTGGAACCGGAAGGACCAGAGCAGGAACAAGTGATTTATCAGCAAGTACAACAGAACCAGCCAATCCAAAGACAGCGCCAACCTTCAGTTGTGCATAGACAGCGACCATTACCAGAACAGCAACAAGATGTGCAGATTCAACCCCAGGAAATACCACAAACTGATCATAATATCGAACAACCAGAATATCAGCCGAGGCAGAATTTTGACGTGGATGGAATTCCTCAAGAAGCCAATCGAGTAGTTCCATCAGAACAGTATCTTCGAGAGACGACGCGACCTAGCTCGTCTAGAAGACGCCAAAAGAAACCAAATACTTCTTCACTTTTTACCCGACAAAGACAAGAACCGCAAACAGATATCGTAGACAAAGAAGTAGTATCAAGTTTACTAAGCGAGGGTGAAGATAATTACGGAATATTCCCAACTCCGTCGTCAAAGTCGACCATCTTCGTGTCCGAGTCAGCCGGTGGTAAGGTTTCCGTTTCAGAGGAGAACTCCGAGGCCGAGAAAGAGTTGCCGGTTGTGAGGTTGCCCACGCCCAAAGGCCAGAGGCCGCTGACGCAGTCCGAGTTCCAGGCCCTTCTCGACGCGGGTTTCCAGGTGACTCCAGTCACTGACGCCAACCTGCAAACTGCAGGCAGGGCCATCCTCGCCCCCGACGGCGAAAGCCAGACCGGGTCAGTAACAACATATATAATTCAGGTCTAAATCAAATGCCTGCCGTAGAAAACTGATTACTGAAAACGTAACTGTTATTTTTTCCTTTCCAGGTCAGAAGATGTCCGCCACAGACAAAGGTCCCAGATAGATCCGTCCAGACGAAGACTTCGCAGTCGCAGGCCGAAGACTGAGTAATGAATGTTTCATCCATGTATATACAGGTTTCCCTTTCACCAAAAGCATGACTGTTGTGTGAATCTACACGGGACTCAACTATGCTACATATCAATGCAGTATTCTTACGTTCTACGTTCATTTGTTTATGTCGGGTTCATTACCATTTTTTCATTCTTACCTCAACTCTCTAATTACTTCTTTGCCTATACCACTTTTTTATGGTGATTAGAATTTACTTCTTGTATGCTTTTCGTTGCTTTAGGCCAGTGGTGCGAGGGAATGGTGCCAGAAGTTTCTCTGTAGCTGCAAGCATTTTAGCTTTTATTTCTATATTATAAAATGTCACGTCTTTCAACTTAAGAATCCTTATTTGTTGACTAATTTATTGCATATCAATCATTTCTAGTAATTAATTTTTGTCACTGAATTAATATAATTTCTTCAGCGAGAGTCACGTCCAGTGAAATACAAACTAGTTTTTTTCTAATAGAAAAGTAGAAAACTCCTTTAACAATATTTACTCCATCACAAGAAATTGTTCTTGATTTTCAATGTGATTTACTTTAAGACTTATGGTCGATTGGGAAAGTATGCCAAATGTGTTACCCCAACTAGACAATATCCTCAATCAGGTGGAGGACCGACATTGAAATTCGGTATGTATGTGCTGTTGTTTGTCTAAGAGAAGTACGGACTTGACATTGATCTTGCCAACCGAGTGCTCACAAACCGTAGACTATTATTGACATGTGATAAGATTTGTGATGTTATTTGTTTATATGAAAATAAATTTTATTTCGTAATACTACCGAAAAATCATGGAATTTGAATAAAATTTGATTGTGAAACTGATTATTTACTGACTTGAATATTTTAATATACACGTTTGTGTTTAATAGTCAGTTAATAACGTTAATATTTTCAGATGACATGAATTGTTATAGACTATATTATGCATGTTTATGTTTTGCCTTTCCCCTGTTTATAGCAGGGGTAGTACCTGTAATACTCATGTTGTAAATATTTTTTTTCTGTAGCTGAATAAAAATGATTGCGCTTGTGTTAATTCGTTTAAATGTTATCGATTCATAGCAATAAATATCAACAATTTTCTTTCTTTTGTGATATGTTTGAAAATAACGTCTCACTGGTGTCACAATTATTTCATCCTTTTTATCGTGACGTTGCTCAGAAACCTTAGACTCGTTTCTAGTCATCCTTCGTTACATTTGACTCATTTCTGGTAGTTATTCACTGGAATCCTCTTTCTCGCACTGTAGTTTAATGATTGCTCATATTGTTGATCTCTGATTGGGTAGGATCCTAGTCAACCCTTGGCTACCTTGGTCTACCTTTCAAATTCCCCCTTTTCAATTCCCTTCCTAAGAAGGGGAGTTGCCTGTTTCAGGATCACCCTCATGTAGCCTGTTAACCAATAAAAAGTTCATAAACTCATCTATTGGCCTCCTTTGCCAAGCAAACTGTCACTTCAAATTTATTACGTATTAAACTACGGTTGAGCCTATTATGAACCTGTAATAATGAAACCTACATGAAAATTTTTCAATAAATCCTTCGTCTCATTACACCGCCCGATGGATGAAAAGACGTGCCTAGCAGACGTTTGTGTGACCTAGAAACTCAGGATAGCGAACAAAATAAGGTATAATTTAAACTGAGAATTTGGCCTACTTCAGGTGAAAAATATATTATTTTGGGAGATATCAAGGATTTACCTACACAATTGGAGTCTAAGCTAGCTCGCGCATGTTGACTCGGCAACTTTTACAACTCCAATGTTGACTTCTGCGATTTTATCCTTCGTTTTGCGGTTTATTGAACAGCTAGCACTTTGTTGAATCTTTATACTGTGTCACCGGAGCCTAGATATACACCTTTGCTGCTGTATCTGTTGTGTGTATAAATTTATCCATGGCGGATTTGATTAATAACACTTTAATTTTAAAATATTATATTTACATTAATTAATTTTATTTCAACTGATAAATCCTTTAATTTTGATTTCAAGACAGTCTAGTCTAGTAGTAAATTTTTTAACAAAATATTTTTGCCCCGGCAATGCATGAAAATTTTGATCTATCGATGTTAACTGTCCAGCTGTCGGTATTGTCCTGCGATCCAGTGGTGAGGATGAAGTGTTTCGTTGACGGCGTGATGTTTAATAGCTTAGGACCCTGGATCAACAGTTGGAACATCTCCCAGTAACACCAAATTTCAACATTCACGATGTCCACTCTCTCTAGTCCCGTGATGACCAGCTCCTCCCTTAATTAAACTTTTTGAGCCGCTATTTTCGGGGTTCACAATTCTTTTCAAAATCCTGGTGACCATCGCTCTAACTTTTCCCAGCTGCAGCCCCATTCCCTTGTTCGTCCTCGGCATGACAAGAAAGCCAGGTGAATTCGCCTTTAGGATTGCTGTGGGCCGCGAATATATTTTCATTAAATATATTTGCAGACTGTAAAATACGGGCTGAAAGTTAGGAATCACCATTTATGCCTGATAGCGCCATCTCTGTGTCAGACCGAGAACTTTCCGGACGGCCCTCCTAAATTTTCGTTGGAAGATCTTTCTCTTGCTACCGAAACGCTGCTCAAGAAGAGCCAAGACACTATAAAGTTTAATTTATATATGCTGTTGAGCTCCAATATATTATAGGTTTCATGCTTCAAGCATTCCGTTTAATGAATAATTCAATTTAATTAATAAATGAACCCAATTTGTCATTACGCGTGTGATACCGCTCTAATATTTGAAAATGGGAGCCCTCTATCAAAACCTAAAAAGTGACATGTTTAAATTATGGCCAGGGACTCACTTCTTTTTAAATCATTGCAACATATTACTTTTGTTTTTTCCATATAACATACAGTCATTCGGGTTGAAGGTGGCTGGTGCTATCTTTAGCCAGTTTAACATCTCTGCTAGGGTATTTAGATATTTCTTATTTTCTTCCCGACAACGGCTGTTATGTCTGTGAAAGTCTTTACTGGATTATTACTCAATATTTCGTTCTAAGAAGGCTTTCCTTATGCAACAGTCCAGAAAGTGAAAGAATGTTCGCCGAAGCCAAGTTTTTGCGTTTGTTTTGTACTTTGCGGTGAACAACTTAACGCTAAAAGCTACCTCAAGCAGGTGTTCTGTATCTGAAAGCCTTGACCGTGAGAAGTTTCATAAGATTTATTAAGCAAGGACCGCAGGAGGATCTCGATAAGTTACTCTAGTGACAATTACGCTGGCCACATACGTCTAGACCCGCAAATACGAACCACCCATAACAATCATCCATTATGCCGTATTTTAATTTTAACTCTGATAGTAATTAATTTTAAAGGTCGGGACGGATACCGGAAATGCTGAGGCAATGCCTATGTCAAGAATATAAATTGAAAGTGAAGGCATTGAAAGGTACTGTAAAGGTAATGACTAATCATTTTCCGTTGCAAAAGTGTTAGTAGGAAATGAAACTCAGGTGAACAATAAGAGTGAACTGTAACCAGTTAAAACTATGTAGACTTGCATTGGAAGTTACATTGAAAGAATTTCCTTTCAGTTTTACAGTTAAGAACAACTACTTTTTCGGAATACGGACAGTGATGAAGGTATAAATTTCTTTGAGGCAAAGCTAACATTGTCGGTGGAAGTATAATTCCAGGACGGAACTAACGGCTTATATTTGAGGAAATGCAGGGTATCCCGTATAGAAAGTAGTTGTGGCTGTCACCGCTAAAAAAAAGCAACTTAATCTAGGAAACATCTTGGTCTTGTACTGCTTAGTGTCTGTTGGGAGCCTGGAGTTGCGGCGCTGGACATCGGAAGACAATGCCTAACACAGTAAATTAAGAAAAAATCAAGATTTCCTCATGTGAATGAAGAACAGTGAAGAATTGTAAAATTGAACGGTCACTCCAATAGTAATACACGCTATTTTTATTTAAATTTATTTTTCATTCTTTATTTTTGAAATTTATGTAGTTTATAAATACACCTCCCCCCTTGTGTTCCAATGTATTTGAGTCCGTTCACGTTTGTGACGCTGTCTATAGCATGTCTTCAAGATGGCTGCTGCACTTGACATTCCTCAAAAGCAATCTGCTGTTATAGAATGCATGTGCTGTGAGAACGGAAAAGTGGTAAATGTCCACATGACCAAGTATTGCAGGAGGATCATGACCGTCAGAGTGCTGAAAACTTTTGGAACAGTACGGAAGTCGTGGAGATGGCATTCTTGCAATATTACGATGCTAATCGGAGTACAGACAAGTTATGTGTTGAAAGAGGACGCTCGAATATTCGGGATACTCCTCGCAACGGCAGGTCCCACACTTCTCTAACGCCTGTTAATGTTCAGAGAGTTAACTGCATAGTTTTGGCTGACAAACGCACCACAGCGAAAGAATTGTAACTCCAAGTTGGAATAGAAGCAATTAGTGCTTTCAGAATACTGAAATAGTTAGGGCTGAAAATGTTTTGTGCCAGGTATGTTCCACGTATGATTTATAAGACTCACACGGAAAACAGAGTGCAGAGAACTTTCGGAACAGCACGGGATGACTTTCTTGCAAGAATTGTGGCAGGAAATGTAACATGACTCCTCCATTTTGACCCGAAGACAAAGACGCATCATGCAAATTCGCCTAATAAAAATGATTCACAACAGCAGCATCAAATGAGACATGTTCGGCCACATTTGGTGAAGCATGATATTTTGAAGTTAAGTTACAAGACAATGCACGGGCACATGTCAGAAAACAACGGACGAAATCAGATCACTTTGATTGGTTCAAACTTGCTGGTCCAGCCTTTCAGCTTGCGGGTATACAGGCCCTGGTTCCAAGGTGGCGTAGGCAGTTAAATGCCATGAGAATTATGTTTAAAAATTAAATTTTGTTCGAATGGGATGTATATAGACACTGTAAAAATAGGAAATATCTACAGTAGAAAGAAGACTAATCTTAAATAAAAATATTAAGCATTCCGTTTGGAGTGACCATCGTATGATACAAAATAAATTAAATTGACATAATAGTACTGTAAAGAAATGTTACAAATGTACGATGAGTAATAGAAATCAACCATTAATAATAATATAAATCTATCAAAGCCTACGCGCCATTTATATTCCATTCCAGTCCCTCACAAATGGCCATTGAAAGAGGAATACGACGGCATACAGAAGATTGAAAGTGCATAGGAAAATTGTGTTAGTAACAATTTCTAAAAATGTAACTTAATACTTCTTTCTAAATATTACATAGATCAGAGAATGAATAGGTTATAAGATTCTATTAATATTTTGCATGATTAGGTGCAGCGAAATTATTATCAAAACATATGAGATTGAGGAATGAAATAGATAGGAAGTGCAAAGCAGCAAAAGAAACTTGGCTCCAAGAGAAATGCAAAGCATAGTGAAAGGGAAAATAAACGCAGTTTATAAGGTGGAAATCTAGATCAGTCAGTAATGGAAAAATAAGAGTTGGGGGATAAATTTAGGGCTAAGAGATCAGAGCAATTGTAAAGCGCCAGGAATTGATAACATTCCAAAGGAGTTGATAAGATCATCTGGCGAAGAAGTAATATCATGTCTGTTAACGATAGTTTGCAATATCTACAGAACACGAAGAACACCAGATGATTGTAGTAAAAACATAATTATACCATACCGAAATGGACTGGGACTGATAGATGCGAACAGCACAGGACAATTAGTTTAAATCTAATGCATGAAAAATATTAAATAGTATGTAGACGGATGGAACGACAAATAGAATGCGAGTTAGGAGAAGATCAGTTTCGTTTTAGGAAGAATGTAGGGACAAGAGAAAAAATATAGACTTAGCGTCTAATTATAGAAGACAGGATAAGAAAAATCAAACCTAAGTTCATGGAATTTGTAGACCTTTGATAATTTGAACTGTAACATACTATTAAGGATTCTGAATAGGACAGGAATAAAATATCTAGAAAGAAGGCTTATACATAACCTCTACAGCAGACAGTCAGTAGTAATTAGAATGAAGATCAAGAAAAGGAATCTGAAATCAAAATGAGTAAAACAAGGATGCAGTCTGTCGCCCATGCTTTTTAACATAAATATAGAACAGGCGATGAATAAATTTAAAACGGAATGTGGAAAAGGAATCATATTGCAGGAGAAGAAATAACCCTACGCTTTGCCGTTGCTATTGTGGTATAAGGGGAGTCAGAGGAACAAATGGAAACCATAATAAATGGCATGAACGTGGTCCTGGAGAAAGAATTCAATATGAGGAATAATAGAGGGAAAACCAAGGTAATGGAGTATAGTATAGGAAAGGATGGAATAACAAAGTATGTTAGATTAGGAAGGGATATTTTGAAGGAAGTTAATGAATTCTGCTACTTGGGAAGCGTAATAACAAGGGATGATAGAAGTATAGTAGACATAGAGTAGGACAGCACAGGCAAGGAAGGCTTTCGCAAAAAATAGGAATTTACTTACTAGTAAGATACGTGTGAATATTAGGAAATCATTACTAAAAATATTTGTATGGAGTGTGGCGTTTTATGGGTGCGAAACGTGGACGGTAGGAGTTGGGGAAAGGAAAAGATTAGAAACCTTTGAAATGTGGTGCTATAGGGGAATGCTGAAAATGTCATGTCGCTCTTAAATAACAGAGAGTATTTTTGTCTCTCTTAAAGAACCGGCAATATATTTTCTCCTTCTTAAGGTACCGCAAATATTTTGATTTTCTTCAAGTACCGAAAATAATATTTACTCTCTCAGGGTATCGGGAGTATTTTTTTCTGTTTTAATGTACCGGGTAGTATTAAATGTACCCTTTTACATTTTCCTTTCAGTTACTGGGCTCTACCAAGGTACTTTTAGTCATATCAAAAATTAAGTTTATTGATGTATTAAGATTGTTTCTTTTCAAAACCAGCAGCACCTTCGTCAACTAGTGTAATAATATTTTTTTATTGTTTTGAAGAAACCTTTTGGATATTTTTAGATTAAGTTTCTAATAATTTTAATTTTTGTATTACGATATGAAAGACGTTAGGTGGTGATTATTCACATGTGTAAAATTCAAATTTATATGGAGCTCTTTGATATTAACTAAATTATATGGAATGGTGAATGAGATTAAAGCAATTGAGGCGACTGCGTTCTGGCCAAGTAATTTCCCGAACGACCGCCAGGAAGCATTTGAATTCAGACAAGATCATCTCTCATCCTCGGTGCATAAAGATTCGTTCGCAGTAGAAATTATCCTTTTTTTTCATCACTAGTAAAAGTGAGTATAAGGCACCTGTAATGAATATTTTATATAAAATTTATTCATTTAATACAAAATCTATATCCATAAAATTCTGGCGTACGTGCGTTCGCAATTTCTCTACTCCAAAACTGTTTGACCGATTTTAAACATGATTTTTTTTTGTATTTATGCGGTCATCTGGAAGGTTCTTGGCCATTAGTTGGAGTCGATAGGTGGCGCTGATACGAGATCCAATTTTTTTTTTAATTTTCCGATTTCTATTTCGGATTTCAGACTTCTGATATATTACGTGCATTGTAATTGCGTGAATTCTGAGTGTTTTATTTACCGATTAATTCGATATTGAACAAATGAAGTGTATTTGAAATAATATTTTGTGCAAATGTGAAAGGTTAATTGTTTGAATTGCGATTTATACACAGGTTTATTCGGCGGCATTTAATCTAAATAAAAAATATAATTTTCATCGTTCATATGTGCGATTCCTGTGATAGGGGACGTGGAAAGGTAAATTTTAGGCATATATAAATGAAATACCGAGCGACGCCGAGCACCCAATGATTTTTATACGCATTTGGTCGTGTATTTTAATATTAAAGCTGCAACTGATAAAAGCTATTAGGGATAAAATCCAAAAATCCGCGCATATAGGGCTAAGAAAACAGTCTATAACGAAAACTAGGGAAATATTTTTAATTTACTTAAATTAAGACAAATTATCAACTTTAAGATTAAAATAATTAATTTATTAAAACAAATTTATGCAACACAAATTTGGGGTCCATCAATATGTCACAGCTAGACAGATTTAATTAAGGGTCATTTATGTGGGGATTTTTGTGCAGCAGGAAAGTAGTCATATGCAATTACAAACAGTTGACACAAAACACCTGATTTCCGTGTTCGTAAGGCAGTTGCTTCTTTCCACCTGCTGCTGCTTGGTGATTTGCCTCGTTATAGGGACATTATTCCTTTCTTCCTTCTATAACTTCAGAAAGATTACTCGTTGCCTTCTCTCTGTTACTACGTCTACTCACTTGTCGAGTGTCGTGGTCAAATTCCCACACCATCTGCTCAGACTCGAGACAGACTAAATCTTCGCTATCTCATCTTCTCTGACTTTCTTCTTCAAAATGTCACTCCAGACTGATTAATTTTTCTCTCTCTCTCTCATCTCCACATTCCTACTTCAAAATTCCATTCCTGATTGACCAATTCTCTCTCTTATCTCCTTCCCAGGTCATCTCTCCTCAACCACTTCCTTTGTGGTGGATGCCTCATATAAATATGCAGCTTGGCCCGCGGTGTTCTTCAGATTTCACGGAAGGAGAAACGACCTTCGAAATTTCCGAAGGGTTGATGTCCTCGGCAGTAACGTCTGCTAGTCCTGGAGCACCTGGCCCAGATGACATCTACAATGAGATGCTACAAGCCATCTCGGACAAACTGGTTCCATACCTTACTAGGTTAGCCAATGCTTGTTTAGCCCAAGCCAGGTTTCCTGCTACATAGAAGGAGTCAAAACTCATAGTGTTGCTGAAGGA